>BQNB010095030.1:0-25970 GCA_026074375.1 Tanacetum coccineum
GAACGCTAATTTTTAGCTTACGCGATTTAGCTTAACATTTATGATTTAAAGCAAACGTGTACAATACAAAAGGTACATTGTGGATTTATTGACGTCGTCAATGACTTGAAAACACAGGGTGTTATATTCGGCCTTGACCCTTGCATATGTCAGGCACTTGCTAACATAGGTGGTGATGTCTGCCTTCATATTAGGCCACCAATATAGCTTTTTCATGTCTTGATACATCTTTTTAGAACCGGGATGGATAGAGTATTTTGACTTGTAAGATTCGTGCATAATCATGGATCTTAAATCTCCATAGCAAGGTAACCAACTCCTGCTGTGTAAACATAAGGTCCCGTCGGTACGTGGTTCCAACCTTTCCTTGGGTATATCCTTTCTGATCATACCGCCTACATCTTCATTCTTATGATTTTCTGGTTTCAGGGCTTCGACTTGAGCTTCTAAAATTCGTTTGGGAAGATTCAAGCCAATAGTCATAACCAAGGCTCAAACCCGCAATGGCTCAATCCGTTCCTTACGGCTCAATGCATCGGCCACTACGTTTGCCTTCTCCGAGTGATAACGAATGTCACAATCGTAATCACTCAGCAATTCTAGCCAACGGCGTTGCCTCATGTTAAGCTCTTTTTGATCGAGAATATGTTGTAGACTTTTATGATCGGTGAACACGGTGCATTTGGTTCTGTACAGATAATGTCTCTATATTTTTAGGGCAAACACTATTGATCCAAGTTCTAAATCATTAGTGGCGTAGTTCTTCTCGTGAACTTTTAGTTGTCGAGAAGCATAGGCAATCACCTTCTCTCTGTGCATCAATACAGCGCCTAAGCCCTTATGTGAAGCATCACAATCGCTTCCTTCAGGTAAAGCCAGAATTGGCGCACTGCACAACTTCTGCTTTATCAACTGAAATGCGTTCTCTTTCTTTTCTCCCTAGTCAAACTTGATTCCTTTCTGAGTAAGTTTCGTCATTGATTTAGCAATCTTAGAAAATCCTTCGATGAACCTTCGATAGTAACTGGCAAGACCTAAAAATTGACGGATCTCCGTTGGTGTCTCAGGAGATGCCCAATCTTTGATAGATTCTACCTTGGCTGGTTCAGATGTATGCCTCTGCTATCAATGACATGTCCAAGAAATTGTACCTTCGGAATCCAAAATTCACATTTTGAAAACTTGGCATACAACTTCTCTTTCTTAAGCAATTCCAAAATGGCCTTGAGATGTTCTTCATGCTCTTTCTCGTCCTTTGAATAAATAAGTATGTCATCGATGAAGACAATTACGAACTTATCCAAGTAAGGCTTGCATACTCGATTCATGAGGTCCATGAATACCGCAGGTGCGTTTGTTAGTCCGAATGGCATGACCTGTAACTTGTAATGACCATACCGAGTTCGGAATGCCGTCTTAGGAATATCTTGCTCTCGTACTCTAAGCTGGTGATAACCCGATCTCATATCTATCTTCAAATAAATACTGGATCCTTGGAGTTGATCAAATAAATCGTCGATACTCGGGAGTGGATAACGATTCTTCACTGTCAGTTTATTTAACTCACGGTAGTCGATGCACATCCTGAATGACCCATCCTTCTTTTTGATGAATAAGACCGGGGCTCCCCAAGGTGAGGAACTAGGTCCTTAGATCCTTTTTCGAAAAGCACTTGTAGTTGCTCCGATATTTCCTCATTTTCGATGGAGCAATCGAATAGGTGCTCGAGCTACGGGTGAGGCTCCTGGAATTAAGTCGATTTGGAATTCCACTGGTCGAGCCGGAGGAAGACCTGGCAAATCCTCGGGAAACACTTCAGGAAAGTCTCGGACGATTGGTACGTCCTTAATTTGTTTTCCTTCCGACTTGTGCTCCTCTTTCTTGGCGGATATCTGCGCCAAAAAGGCCTGGCATCCTTTTGCCATGTACTCTTGAGCTTTTGAATATGAGATAACTGCCAACCGAGATTCTCTCTCATTGCTACTTTCGTTGCCACAAAAAGTCAAAGTTTCATTCCCATAAGGAACTTGAACAAGTTTTTCATCGCACACGATCACGGCGTGACATCTTCTTAACCAGTCCATACTGATAATGACGTCGAAACTACCCAGTTCTACGGGCATTAGATCTATGTTGAACGGATGGTCTAAGAAATTTAAAGTGCAACCTCGTATGATAGTGTCTATCCCGACTATTTTCCCATCAGCTAATTTGACATCATAACTATTATCTAATGAAGTTGGGACTATGTTAATCAGGGAACTAAATGCAGTAGATATAAAAATTCTATCGGCACCAGTGTCGAACAAGATAGATGTATAGTGGTTGTTTAAGAGGAACGTACCCGTAACAATATTGGAATCCGGGTTTCTCGAAGCATTCCCTCTCTTCTCTGCATTCCCAACTGCATAAACCCAGCCTTATGCATTCCCATTCCCTCTATCCTTATTCTTCAACTTAGGGCAATCTCTCTTGAAATGCCCTAATGCTCCACACTCAAAACAACCATTCCTCTTGGGAGCTACCCCATTGCCCTTCTGAGTATTAGCAATGTTTGTGTTGCCAGTACTCCTGCAATCGCGGGCAAAGTGCCCTACCTTGTTGCACCTGTGGCACTTCTGGGTGCACGGGCCATTGTAATGAAAATAGCACTTGGTGCACTTAGGCAAAGATCCCCCATACGGCTTCTTTTCGCCTATCTCCATATTGTAGACCTTGACGACATTCTGCCTCTTAAAGGGTTGTTGTTGGTGACCATGGTTGTTTCTGGATAAATCATTAGCCTTCCTTTTGTTGTCAGACTGCCTTTCTGCGTAGGTGCGGAGTTTCTGATCCATCAAGTCGTTGGCCAACTCAATAGTCTCATCCAACGTCTTGGGTCTGGCAGATTTGACGTTCCCATAAATGTTGTCAGGAAGTCCACTGATGTACTTGTCAACCTTCTCGGTTTCGTTGGCAACAAACTTGGTACATATCAGGGTTAGCTCTTGGAAACGTTCAGTGTATGCTGGAACATCGTTCCCCTTGACCTTTAGGTTCCACAACTCGATTTCTAATTTCTTGATTTCTCCCTGCGGACAATACTTGTTCGTCATCTTTTTCTTGAGTACTTCCCAAGTCATTGCATATGCCTCAGGACCTAAGGTTCTTATCTGACCATTCCACCAAGTCAAAGCAGCACCTAACAGAGTGCAGGTGGCAAACTTCACCTGATTCTCAATAGCACAACCACTGATATTGAAAACTGACTCCATCTTCTCAATCCACCGAGTCAAACCGACCACGCCTTCAGTCCCCTTGAAGTTCAAAGGTTGACACTTCATGAAGTCAGCGTAAAAACAAGGGCGCGCAGTTTGCACATTCCTTCGGTTATCCCTGTGTGAACTTTGGTTTCCATCTCCATTGGTGGAGTTTCGCAGAAGATCTTGGTTAATCATTGCTTGGATGGATTCTGGAGTCATGCTGTTTGGGTTGGTGTTGTTAATAGGGGTATTCTGTCCTCGTCTTGTCGCAGGTGTCATGATTCGTCTACAACACAAGAGGCAAAACGTGAGGTCATAATTATGACATAATATAATAATGTATAGATGAGATAACAACACAAGATAGGTATATAGTACAACATAACACATCTATTTCATTCATAATTTTGAAATTTTTACATGAAATAGTTGTCTGATTACACAAAATACAATACAAAAGATCTAAGGCTATGCTAGCGGGGAAAAACCCCTAATACTTAACATGCCTGTACAATGACCTAGCAAGATGAGATGACACAAACCACTAGACGTGACTATCCGCGATCCCCTGAAGCATCCTGGTGATTCAGGATCCTAGCATCTGGTGCTGGCTGTCTAGCTCTCCGCTGTCCTCGTAGAGCTAGCAACTCTGTCTGCATGTCGCCCATCTCTCGCCTCATGTCTCTCATCACACAGAGAGTCTCTACCATCTGTGCCTGATGCCTACGGTCAGTCTCTCAAAGCGCTGTTATCTCAGCCTGCTGCATCTGAAAGCGAGTCTCATGTACCTGATGCTATGTCTGAATAAGAGTACCTTGTAGTTGTAGCTGTGTCTAATGTGCCTGTAGGTGGGTCTCGTGTGCATACACATGATCACGGTGGGTCTGAAGCTCCTGATGGGTCGCCTGACTCAATCCTATCGATTGAGCCCAAGCCTCACGAGAAGCATAGGCCTTCTCCTCCACCATCCATATTGTCTCCTGAAGGGTCATCCTATCCCCCATAAGTAAGTCGACCCGCTGCGAGTCCATATCGACTCGTTGTGATATACGTGACCTACTATCCTGAGCATCCTCTAGTAAGGCATACAAGTCCTGTGTATCATGCTCATGGAGCTCAGCAAGCTCTGTAACTCTAGTATTGACCTCTCCCACGGTCATAGGTGCTATATCAGGAACTGCCTCTGCCGGATCTACCCAAGTATCCCTAATGTTGCACCCAACATCTCAAATCCCCCGTCGCCTCTCTTCAGTATCTACTATGCTGACAAACCTATAATCTATTCCTCGACCTCTGGTAGGTCTGGCAGTAGAACTCTCCCCAATCTCATATCTGGAGCCTAGAGTGGACAAACACAACCTCTTGCGAGGGGGCTGCTCAGACTCGGGAATATCATCCCTATGGTCAACAGGTGGTGGTATGTACAGAGATGGTAGTAGTGGTGGTAGTGGAGGTGATGGTAATGCGACAGTAACTGCATCAATAAGGACCTGAGTGGATGCTATCCTAAGTGTCTGGATTTGGGTTGGACACCTAGATGATGGTAGTAATGGTGATGGCATAGGTGGTGGTGATAAATGTGTAGGTGGGGCTGTGCATCTAGCAAGGTGCTCTCCTGTAGAGGGTGGTGATAGTGAGATAGGTGGTGATGGTGATGGAGTAGTCATGGCCAGAAGTCTCTCAACCTCTGCCTCTAGTGGAAGAGATATGGAAGTCTGAGGCCGGATGGTAATCCTAGCCCCAATAGTAATGTCAGTAGAGGGGGTGAGGGTGGTATAACAAGCTCTATTCCCTCAGGTGGGGAAACAGGCTCATCAGTAGGTACAATAACAGCCGAGTCGGCCGGAGCTAAGTGCTCCTCCTCCTCCTTGTCATCCTAGTCCTCTTCCTCATCCTCATCATTGGCGTCATCCCTAGATGAATCACCGTCATCATCATCTCCATCATCTCCCCCGTCTATAGGATAGTCTACCGGACCATCCTCTGTCTCATCATCCTCGTACTCCTCTGGATCCTCCTCGGGATCCGACTCAGTAACATATTCGGGTGACTCATCAGTAGGTGAATCAACAGGAGGTAATGGCTGCTCCTCAGCTGGAAACTCATGCTCATCGTCTAAAGGTATATACTCAGGGTATATAGGCTCTGGCACGTAGTCAGGATCATGTGCCTGTATGAACATAGGCTCACGCTCATCCTCGTCCTGAGGAATTGGCGGTGTCTGTAGATCCTCTAGACCTGGTATGTAATCCGGTGATGGTGGGGCTACTGGCTGCATCGGGAGTCCGTCATATCCTAATACGATGACCCGTGGGATGCCTCCCTCAGATATCTCCTCATCATCGGCTCCCTAGAAGGATTTGCCTGGTTCAGAATCGGTATAGAAGGAAGTGTAGGTAACCGCAGATGATGCAGAAGACATGACTATTGCAAAAAGCAAAAATAGCTTATATAAGTATTACTTATAAGAGAGATCGGTATGATATGACTATAAGCTTTAATTATAAGAGTCTTATAGTAATATACGTAATATAATTTATATACACGTATATCAATCAATCATGTAAGCACTTAGTAACTACTAATGCTAAAACAATGCATGTCATGTAAGCATATATCCTGGATGCAAACAAGTAATGTATGTATATCCCTCCCAAATCCCATTTGTGAAAACATTGTTTGAAAATGGTTATAGTCCAGACAAAACTTTTGACCTGGTTCTCTATAACCTTGTCTCAGATACCAATCTGTAACACCCCCAAATCTGGGTCGCAGCGGAATGTTAAATATCCAAGATCTGAGAACGACCACTAAACGTGTCATTTGAAAAAGATACATTAGATTAACAAAATACTTGTTTATTACATAAGCTCATGGCTTCAAGTTGTTCAACAATATAAATAAAGATTCCGGTTTATAACAATTGTCCCCAAAATGTAATAAGACCCCAAATCTTTGAATCTTCCACTATTTGACCTCCAATGTATCATCGCACCTCGTGCTTATTGACTGAAAATCATGCTTATGAAACGTTCAAATAAAGTTGGGAATTCATAGGTTTATGTAAATCAAATTATAGGACCGCAAGGAATTCCAAGTGTATGATTAAGCAACAAAGCAACATCACAAAAAAGGTTAATTACATTTTTCTAAGCTCATGACACTGAAGCTCGACGGTGGATGAATGCAATAAATTGCCAAAATGTCCCTTTGTGAATGATGTTAAACCCGCAAACATCCCAATCCGATTGGTTATACGTTTGTTTGTCAAGGCAACCCTGGCACAATGAGGTGATAGCTAATCACCTGAACGGGGATTGTCAATCCCAAATAGATCTATTTATAACATTCGCGCTCACAATCCAGTAATTGACAGTTCATGATAAAGGGCTCAGTGGGTTATCGCTACTTAGGCAAACACGTAATCATTGTATAAAATGTACACTTGCGTCCAATTTGTAAAACAAGCATATTCTCACCCCAGAGATGTAAATCATTTAAGAAATTGTAAAACATGGGGCTATGAACTCACCTTAGAAGGTAGTCCTATGAATGATAAATATATCCAAGTATAGCAATGAATCACACCGTCAAATACCTAAGTAAATACGGCCAGTCTTAGTCTACATATTTAGGCTAACGACTTAATGTATAACTAAAATCCATTGCTAGTTTATATATACTGTTATCACTTGTGTGGTGGTGCACACGCTTATTATATTTGTACTTACGCGATAGCTTTTAGGAAACGTATAAGCTTTGTTAATAATTATTCTTATTCATTAAGTCGTGTTCAAAACCGAATGATATCCGAATATATTATAATTCATCCGCCTCGTTAAGTGTTTATAAATTCACTTTCATTCACAAAATACCCTAAAGTTTCCTATAATTACAAAATAGCCCTTAGGTTTATAAAATTCACAATATTTACATTTTAAACCCTTAAGTTTGCATAATTACATTTTTAGTCCTCCAACTTTACGCAAGTTACACTTTAGGTCCCTTAATGTTGAAAATAGTCCCTTAGTTTCCAGAAATGACAGAAACAGTCCTTGTACTTGTTAAAATTAGTATTGATAGTTTTGACCCTATAGATTGCAAATTGACACTTTTAGTCCCTCAACTTGTAAAATCGCATTTTAACTCCATTTAAGTTCTAACGAAGTGGTTTACATTTATTTTAGCTCCTTTAAGCGTATAATCTATCCCAGCTTATAAATAAGCTAAGGGGGGTTGAGCTGTATTTGGCTTAATGGACCTTATTGGGCCTGTTTAAGGTCCAATAAAGTGTTTTAAAGGTCGATTAAGTTTTAAAAAGCACAAAAGCCTTCATTTAGCTTATTTAAGTTAGTTAAGCTGAAAATAAGCTTGGGAGAGCTTATTGAAGCTTATTCGAGCTTATTGGGCTTGTGAGCCCAATAACTCAAACCCGAATAGGTCTAAAAGGTCCATTAAGTATTTCTAACTTATTTTCAAGACTTATAAGCACATAAGGGTCTATTTTAGGTTCGGCTTATTAAATAGCAATTTAGCTTCTTCGTTATTGGGTGCTAGCCCAATAGGAACACGAATATGTTTTTATTGGATTTGACTTGTCCCATTTAGGACCAATTAACATTTCTTAGGTCCATTGAGCTTGACAAAACCTTATAAGTTCACCAATAAGCCGATTAAGCTTATTGTGAGCTTATGGCTTGCGGTGGACTCGTTAGTGGGCTAATGAGCCCATTAAGGGTTCGGTTGGGTTCCAAATGACAAAGCAAGGTCCATGTAACCCAAATAAGCACATTAGGTTTTTGAATAAGCACATAGAGCTTATTGCCACTTCGTGGGCCCCACTACTTGGTCTGTTGGGCCGGTTTGTGCTTACTGGGCCCGATAGGCCTGTTAAGGGGTTTATTTGATGCATGCTTGTTATACTTCGAGTTTAATGAGCCATTCGTCCAACAATAAGCTCGGACGAGCTTATCAATAAGCTATGGGTCCCCACTGTTGGGCCTGTTGGGCTCGAATGTGGGCATGCTTGAATTATACAAGGCCCATTGTGGCCCGTTGAATCCCCTAGCAACATGTATGTTTCGAAAAGTCATAGTAACCATATTTCATTTTGTTTGGCTTAATCATGGGTCGTGTCTATCACATGCATACGTTAATATGGATCACTTACTCCTTCCCAAGCCGTAGTATCCCGTTTACCATAAAAGTTTACGTATTAGTTTCATTGGTTTCGCGTGTAAGGGTTGTATTTCACCTTGGTTTCTTTACCCGACGTTAAATGGATATGTTTAGTTATTTTCGATCATATGTACGTATTCTTACTACATTTTAGCACCACACAAGTATTATGCACCCGTGTATATGTGCGTTGTCGTGCATGGGTTCATGCTAGCATATCCTTTATATATTTAACGCGACATATGGACAAGAAATCAAAAAGGGAACTAAATTATGAAATGTATCTTGTTGTGAGGGACTTACAAAGGGTCCTAGTGTCTTGTCCAAGCTATGCAAGCAAACCAAGTGCATACACGATCGAGTTTACCCAACCAAAGCTTCCAAGTTTAGTGTATACCCAAACCTAGCTCGTGAAAACCCTTGAGGTCGCGTATGTAAACCCTAGTGAATATATGTTGACTCGAAAACAAGATGTGTGGGTGTGCTTGGGTGCGGTTTGTGACCCGAATAAGAGAGACAAGTATTGATTAGTTGTTTAAGTGTTTTGTGAATTGTAAGAGTGTTAAATGGTAAGAGTGTATGAGTATTTATAGGCAAGGTGGCTAGTTAACTCCTCTAGTTCCTTAAACAAGCCAAATCGTGCCTTAATAAGGTGGTTTTACAGTTTCTAGTTAAGCACTCATGGTTTTGCTAATACCCTCCTAGTACACTCCTTAATTGCAAGGTAGTTGTACAAGATTTCTTAAGATTTGAAAATCTTATGTGTTGTGTGTATATGTGTGTGTATTGCCGCGGCAAAACAAGGGCAAAGGAGAGGTCATTTGGTTATTATCCAATGTGTATTAGCTAGTTAGGGGACATTAGGTACAAAGTTTTAATTAACATGTGTTGTACATGTACATAGGGATCTTTTAGGAGCTTTGCTAGTTGTATTATGAGGTGGGACGTGTGGTTTAGGGAAGAAGGAAGGAGAGATTTGAAATCTTGTTAAGATTACAAGGTAAATTCCTTAATTAGGAGATCATGGTACAAAATTCATGTTATTATCCAATGGTTTATGGGTTTTCTTTACCCATAGCCGGCCATATGGCTTATTAACACAAGAATTTGATAGTTTTTGTGTTTAAGGATTAAAAGTGGGTATTGGTTTGAGTCTAGGTAAGTCTAGGTATTTTCGGGGTGTGTCCGAATGTATTTTATTGCGAAACGTAAACCTTTTACGTGACCAATAAAAATAAAACACTCTAAGTTAATAATTATCTTCTTAATAATTATTTATTACTTGGTTGATGTAAACCTTAATTTATTTGATGACCGTTTACATTAAATGATTATTTCTGGTCTACGCGATTTAGCTTAAAAGTTAATTTAAAAGTAAACGCGTATCGGACCAAAATAAATCTGACAATAATAAGTGGTCGTAAATGACTAAAATTGAGAAATGTTGACCATTCTTCTGCTATTATATTCCTCAAGGAGAGAGGGGCCGTGGAAATACTAGCTTCACCCACCCAAGTCTGGGAAGACAGAGGCGCGGAGACTATCTCCATCATCAGTTGGCGAAGAGCTGCGGCATGCTTCTTGGCCCCCTCAGCACGAGCATGCACATTCATCAATGCGAAAGATAGGGAGGTCTCCCCGACGGCCGTTTTATCACTAGCATGATGAATGGGAATAGAAAGTTGCTCAATGCACGGTTGTAAGGAAGCAGCTTCCGAAAGTTCAGCAAGGGGTCCATCCAGAAGAAAGCAATCAAGAACTTCATCCATCCCGGCATCCTTTTTGGATTTCAACAGATCCACCAAGGGGAAGTGTGCGTCTTCAAGGGCTTTAACCGCGTTAACATAATCTGCGCTGGCAACCTCCTGGTTATAAGCATCAACTACGAAAAGACTCCTCCTGGCAACCCCATGCTCATGACCGACCTCTAAACCTTCTTGCATGCCAAAATCAACGTCCCAGCCCAAAGCATGACCAAGAATGCCCTAGTACTCTGAAGATTTCAAGCACTTAAGGAAAGCAAGTTATATTCTATGGGTCAGGAGCCACCTCCTTCCAGCCAAGAGAGTCAAGTAGGTAGGATAAAATTCCCCCTCCAGATAGCCGGATACATCCATCACATATGCCTCAAGCTCGGCCACACGTTTGTACAGTTCCTGAGCCTGCTCTTCCTGCTGAATTTCCATTTTCTCCTTGAAATCCTTAAAACTAGCACGCAGAGAAGAAACCTGCAAAAGCAAGAACACTTGTAAAAAAATATATATATATATACGGAATAAAAGGTGCGGACATACCTCAGAGGCAAGCCTATCGTGCTCAGACGCCAACGAAGTAATCTTAGTCCTGGCCTCGGTATAGGCCACCTGGGCATCATTCAGAGCGGACTCAAGATGAGTGGCACGGGAGTCAAGCAAGGAGATGTCATGGTCCTTCTGAGTAAGGGTGACCTTGAGGGCTGACACCTCCGCAGTCAAAGTAGCCTTCTCCTCGGATAGTGAAGAAACTTGGTCACGGAGATGGACAACCTCCGCGGCTTCTGCCTCCTTCTCCGCCAGTTGAGACTTTAAAACCTGAGGATCTCCGAGTCTTTCTCCTCCAACAACTTACCACGTGCAGCATACTTAGCATTGAGTTTTTCTTTAAGCTCCAACTCATGCTCCGCACGGGACCTCACCTCTGACCCAAGGCATATTTGCCGTGCCGCCCCTACATTAAACTCCGTATATAATTGATCACAGTCCATGGAACGGAGAGCAGAGAAGAAGGCAGGGGGAGCAACGCGGTCCACCAGGGTACGACAGGAAAAGCCATCGTCCAACAACGAATCATTAGTAATGTTCCACCTAGGAACATACCAACGCTTCGCCTCGGAAGGGTCAAGGGTAGCAAGCTCATAGAAAGAATCATCAGACCCTTCCGACTCCTCAAGCTGGGAAGGACCAGCCAGATCCGGATTAACATCCGCGGCGAGCTTGGCCTTGGTGGAGGTTGTGGTGGCAGCGGCAGTATCTATCGGAGCACTCAAAGTGCTAGAGCTGTAAGGATAAACAAAAAATCAACAATTAGGAAAAGGTGCGGAAATTCAGAAAGTACTTAAGGATGCGTATACATACCTCCCCACAGTAGTACGGATCTGGAGGCTCGCTTGGGCAGAAAAATCCACAAAACCTTTACTTTCTTGAGAAGGAGGGGCAACAGAGGGAGTAGCAGACTGTTCCCGGGCCAACAAACGAGAGCCAGCCGGCATAATTTGCTCCAAACCAACAAGGGTTTTACCTCCGGTACCGGAAGCAAGAGAAGGGTGGTCCGTCCTCAACTTCTTAGCAGAGAGAACGTGCTCTGCTTTATCAGTCTTTTCTTCTTAATCTTTTTAGGTTGCTCAGTAACAACCTCCTCATCACTCTGCCTCACCATGGCCGTACCCTCATCCGGGTCCGCTAACTCCAGATAGGCATTCTCTTTAGCAACACCTTCCTGCCCTCTTTCAGTCGGAGCAGGAATCTCCGTGGACGCAACAGAACTACTACCCCCAGCTGCAGGAATCACTAGGGGCATGAAGCAATGTCGGGTACTCTCTAACAATATCACCTGGTCATCTCCCTTCTGAACCTCCACCACCCGGACCTTCACCCGGACCTTCTGAGGGTCAGCAGTCTTGATAAAATCCAACAAACCCATATCTGCAAAGTAAACATCAAGTAATCAAGATTTATAATATACAAGTACCACGACTAAAAGGAAATAACACCCACCTGTTCCGTCAGGACGCTCAAAAGCCGGATAAGAATTGTCGTCAAAAGGATAGTACGGGCTCAAACCCACAAGGCATAAGAAGCACTTCGGATACCGGCGGAAAGGAGCCTTATGGCTTTTAAGAAGTTTAACGGTTTGCTCTTGACGAGTAGTAAGATGGGGAGCCGGGTCCTTTTCTAGAACACCTCCCGTATATAAAGGGACAGATGGGAAATACGCAAGAGTCAACCTAGAAAAAGTGGTCTGCCTAATTTTTTATGGAATCCGAGGGTTTTGGAAAACAAGACGGAGCTGAAGTAGAACGTTTAGCAAAGGAAAACAACCCATCACTAAACGTACGGGTGTAGAAAGCGCGAAACACGATCACTGAGGGGGAAAGGTCGAGTACACGCGTCAGAACTTCAAAATGGGACACCCGGGCCGCACCAAAAGGCCAAAAGGACGGCCATAAAAAACTTTGTAAATGGAATCCTATAACCACAAACGTCAAAAATCCTAGTATATACGCCTAATTTACCGGTTGGGAACTGGGCAATAGTTTTATCACGCCCCGGAGCAGTGGGATGAACCTCAGCCGGAATATAAAAGCTTTTGCAAAAGCTATCTACCATCTCTTAGGTCATAATAGAATATTTAGCAGAAAAATTAGCCATTTGGGAGTTCGAGTGAAAGGAAATGCTAACCTGAATTTTGAAAAACCCCTAAAAAGGAAGAAAACGATGTGCGAACGTATGCTAAAGATGAAAAGCTTGAAGAAATCAACAATGGTGGAAAGTAGAGTTGTGGAAAAGGAAACAGTAAAAACACAAGGGGGTATTTATACCCTTGGTATATTTATACCTACCCACAGCCAGATGTTGCAACGTGTAATCAACTCATATGATCAACGATTGAGTTTCGCCTAGGGAGCAGTTAAAACAGCTGTAAATACGTCACATCAGTCAGAAAATAAAAAGACGACATCGGTCCATGTCACCTAAACGTCACCAACTTGATGAGGAAGCTTTGCAGAGAAGACATGTGATCACGGAAAGCGGCAAACCATACTAATGAAACCGAAGTCTTGCATTAACCACCGCACGCAGGACATGGTCCGCAGGCAATATCATACTAGACTAGGGGGACTTGATGATGTATAGTAGGCATACCAAGCCTCTGGGCTTGGGCCACACTATTACTTGGGCTTTTGGACCTGACTTAGCAGTCATAGGCCGAAACTAAACCCAATCCTGCATTGGTCACGGCCCGGACACTGCAAAATGCACGCGGACCTAACTATAGGATACTTCTGTCCACGGAAAGCACATGCGTCCGTACACGCAGTTATTACGGAACCTTGCTCGACAAGGGACCCACTCTGGCTACTAACTAAACAAACGAAATATTGGGAAACCCTAATATTTTGTTCGCTTATAAAAAAGGACCTTCGGACACAATGAACAGTATGATTTTCTCACTCTACATACACATACTTTCTCTCTCTACATGTTTACTTACTTTTACGCCGCAGTCTAACTGTGGGGTCCGTCCCCACGATAAGACTAATGGTTTATTTGATTGTGCAGGAAATCATCACTTCTCTTGCTCTAGTACAAGATCTAATGCTCAAATCATTCGGGAACTCGACCCGACGTATAATTTGAGTCCTATTCTCAACCCTACACCTATTTTGTACTAACAAAGAGCATCAAAGAAATAGTTTACAATATCTTGGACCCTTGTAAAAAAGACATGTAGAATCGTTATTGTACCAACATCAGTTATAATGGTAAACTCAAACAAATAGCTAAACATAAATAAATTCCCTGATTGCAAACTTTGGCAGACTGAACACTTTCAAATAATCATTCCAGTTAGACAATAAAGCAAATAAGATAAAGAAACAAATGGTAATTAACGTCGTTTTCTTCATTAGAAACATAAGAATCATTAGTTCCATTTAAGGGCCTTTAAATCTGATCTATCATGGTACCCTAAACTGAAGAATTTCGAATAAAAGGTAGTTGTTGAAATATACCCTTATGAAACAGTCAAGGAAGACCATTTGGAAAATCAAGGAAGACCATTTGGAAAATAATACTTTCCGCGTAACATGTTTGGTCATAGTAATGAGCATTAACTACTGCTCTTGAAAATTGAACCACAGTGGGTATAAGAACAAATGCCACAACTGCTAAAATAGTAGATTTTAGACATCTATAATAATTGAAGATATTGTTACACATTTCCGAATTCGCGCCCGACGAAAACGTGTTGCTAAAACCCTTATTGGACCAAAGTTGTCCTAATGATAGGCCAGTTAAGAAATTTCATCATGTCCTGTTAAACTTACATTGTAATAATACTTGTAGGGTGTTCGGAATTATGTATTTTAGAAACTACTTTCGGCTAAATTACTAAGCAATTAGCATAAGCCATCTGTTTTACTAAATATAAGAACAAAAAACTATCTTTACAGTAAGTTAAACATACCGCTAGTATTAAGAACCCGATGCCATAAAGAATCGGACTAGGACGATGAAAATAATGTAACTCTTCGAGCTGCCAAACCATGTATTTACTGGAAAAAAAACGTACAAAAAAATATTACTAATGTAACAGATGTGTAACACTAATCAATTATTTAAACGGAAAATGTTAAGTAAATATTTCCATCGTGACCTTTTTGCTTAGAAGAAGTTGGAAGAGAGTGGCTTGACGCTCGACTCAGAAAAGATGACTGCAACATTGAGCTCACCAAGTGAGCTACTGTAATTCACATGTTTGATACTTTAGAAACCATATATATCGTATAAGATAGCAGCCAGAACCTCTGAAAGTATAAGTACTACTCATTTTTAAAGTCAAATAGACATTTCATCAAAATAACTACTATAAGAACAATAAACTTGAGGCTGAAGTATGCATTAAATACAGATAAAATATGAGATACTTTGTTACGTGATTCAAGCTTACTTGTCATAAATTTAAAATATATGCACTTTTAGAGCAATGGCCTTACATAAGCTTATATAATCCATAAGTCTTAAAATAAGCTGAAAATTTTGACGTTAAGCCGGAAATTTTGAGCTCATGAGAAAATCACCCAAAATCACATTAGTTCATAAGGCCACAAATAAACTCAACCAAACACCCCCTTAGCAGTAAATCAATACTTTGAAAATAGATAAATAGTTACCTGACAAATCAGACCGCCTAAAATATACTTCCAATATTTAATAAGACACGTTAGCCTTGCGGTGTACCCAAAAAGCGCACCACAATAGTGACATATTTAATCGCAGGGCCCCGATGCATATACTCTAAAGGTATTGCTGCACAATCCTAAAAAATTTAAGGAATTAAAAAAAGGGTAATAATAAGGTGGCGTATTATTTCAGTAGACTCAGATGGCTGAGCTTACATTGACGACTGTCGTGCCTGTTGAGGTTGTTCCAGCGAGAGTCGATAGTAGGTGCATTTGGCCTTTCATTGGTACCTGCTGTAGCAGCTGCATCAATTTAAATGTTAGCCATTAGGAACAATACTTAATTAAAGGTTACTGTTAGCAATTAACATATGGCCGGGATGAATTAGACCTAAGACGCTACCTACCTGCACTACTCTATTCGATTCATGAACATATGCACATGATGGCAGCTGGTTATGAGCTAGCTTATTGCCGCCACATGCCCTGTGGCAAGTCTATGTCTTCCGACACTATCATCATCCTGCAAGAGAGCATTAAGAAAGTAAATATAACTTTTTGACAACTAATTACCTTTAAGGGTACAAAGTGAGTTATGAAACCACAACCGACCATTCCAAGTGCATTCAATCATGGTCTTGTAAGTGCCACAACATATTCCCCTATATATTCCAATAAAACATCGAGTTATGAAAAAACATATCCAACAAAAGTTATGTATCTACCACTCTTACTAATACTTCTAACAGTCATACACGAAGCACTAAGGCGACTCATTGTTACAACCGAATACGCTCCAATTACTAATCCATAACTATGGCTAGAAAAAAGGATTAACCCGCCATGGCTGCAAAGTCAACATATTGCCCCGCCAAGATACGAAGAATCTCAACTTTGCTCACAACCTCTCATTAACATATATACTAAAAGCCGTTACAAAAGCGGCAATAGTTGGCATCGTTTTGGCGGTGGGCTAGTTTTCCATATTCATAAAAACCAATTCAAAACGACACCGTTCAGACGCCTTTCCTATAAAAAGATGAGCATAAGCACAAAATATAAGCATTCCGAATCTTTAAGCATTAATCCGCCATGGCTGCAAACTCAATAAGTTGCCCCGCCAAGATACGAATAATCTCAACTTTGTTCGAATCTATTCAAACGTATCATCTGTCAATATCCTCGTTGATACGACACATTCTCATAAGTTGCAAACTTCATCCCACAAAGTTTTCAAGAATTAAGAAAAAATGAAAATAATCAAAATTAACAACAAAAACAACCAAACACACAAATTAATAAACACAAATTTGTCACATAAGACTACAATTTCAAAAACCCCCAAATATTTTTCTTAAAAAAAGGTAAAAAAACCTTACTCTTTGTGTAACCTTGTTTATTTGAAAGTAACCCAAAACACTAAATCTGGAAACTTACGACCCGAAATTTGCATAGACATGATCTTTAGTACATAGGTTGTTGATGCTTCTGGAATTCCTTCATCGACTCAGAGTATACCCTATATCTATTAAGGCTGGTCACTGGTGATTCGGTAAACAATCTATTAGGCCAAACCAAACGGGCCAAAGTTAGCCCACGATCAAAACGACAGGGACGTTGGTCGTTTTTGTAACGACTTTTAGGATAGTATACAATAATTACTTGAGGACAAGTAACAATCTAATCTTCCATTGTCGAATCCACGACGAGATATGAATAGAGATTTACGTTTATGTTTTTAATTTGATGCTTGATTATCAAATATTTTTTGTTTGTTTTTAAACTAATGATTTAAACTATGAATATTTAGCTAAAAGATTTAAAATATATGTTTAACGGATATGCTTGTCAAGTGAGGCGAAAAGATCATTAAGTGTGAAGGAAAGTTTTTATTGATGAATTAGTACCCGTTTAAAAAACTATTTTCTCACAACGTTGGTTTATTTTGAAAACAATCTTTTATATTGGTATCAATTACTAGATTAATATTTAGTTATCCTTTCGGCTTTTGCCCGTCAAAATAACCAAACAAGTAATCTAAATAATCCGAAAACTATTAAGCAATAATCCTTTTTAATTTCACACTTAATTCACTAATCACTACTCACTTAACAAGCATATAATAACTACTCACTAATCATAGCAACAACCAAATCAATAATAATAAATTAATCTAATTAAACTAAAATTACTAAGTATTGAAATAGGAAAGAAAGTAGAACCCAATTGATGAAATGGAGACGAATTATACCACCCGATCTTATAAACTAATAAAACTCTAAAGTTTACTTCTTTAATAGATTTTACTTCACTAGTTAGATAATAGAGTTTTAAACTTTATACTCTAAATAGCTTAATAAAAACTATAAAATCTTTAAGCTTTAGAAATAAAGCTAGCTTATAAGATCCTTAAGCTCTACGCCTTAGATGTAGAAATATTTTCATTAAATTCAAAACACAAAGAAGGTTAATATATATGAATAGGCTATAAGCTAATAGCTTAAATCCAAAATATTAAGTATTTCGAAAAGGATAAGCTAAAAGCTATGATGATCTAAAGCTAGATCTAAACAAGTAAACAAACTAAATCTACTCAAGCTTAATCGGATTAGCTATTTCTTAGCTTATTCTAATAAAAAAAGCTTATGAGATCTAACCGAATAAGCTAAATCGCATAAAGTATATAAATTGAAATAAACTAGATCTATACTCGAAATAAGCTATAAAACTAGATCCACTCAAAATAAGCTATGTAAAGCTTATTCGAGTATTTAACTAGGAGAAAGGGATTCAAAATAAGCTATTAAAAGCTTATTTCGAAATCTATGATCTAAAAATATATCAAATAAGCTAATCATAATAAGCTATATGAAAAGCTTATAAGAAATTAGCTTAGGATATTAGGATCTAAAAATAAGCTATAAGGTTGAGATTATTTGGAAATAAGCTAGAAAAGATGTGATAAGAAAAAGTAGAGAATAAGCTAAAGCAATAACTCAAGTAACACCAACCTTAAAAACTTACATCTTCGTTAATAATAAGCTAGTACAATAAGTTGGAACAATAAGCTTTAAAAAGCTCTTACAAAATTCCTAAACTAAATACAAGAAAATAAGCTAATAACTAATGTGTGAAAAAAATTGTAAGAAAAGTGTGTCCACAAAGTGATCTGTTGCGTCCAATTTATAGCCCAAATGAGCATGGGGTAAATTAGTCATTTCACTTGTCCTCCCAATTTCCAGCTACATTGCATCATTTATGGCCAATCATTTGGACACGTCACCTCTGATCAACCAATAATAGCCTATCAATGATTGACATTAATTGCCTTATAGAATCCTCGAAAACACGTCCTGACAGCTATGTAGTTTCGTCATTATGTCCATGTGTCATCCTCCCATTGGCTAGCTGACCTCGTACTTTGCCACCTCGTACTGACATGTCAGTTGCTAACTCGTACTGACATGCCAGCTGCCATGTCAGACTGTACATCGTACTTGCAATGATTAGATGTCAGATGCTGCCACGTGACAGGCTGTCATTGGACAACCGCGGCCACGAGGCAGAAGTGGGACCCATATGCCACATGTCATCTGCGTGGCAGCCACATGTCATCCACATGGCAGCCATGTGTCACCACATGGGGCGTAGCACGAGGGTATCGCGATCTTTCAAGACCTAAAGAAAGCCGCAAACACTGTGACTCTGGACATCAGTGCGATTATCCATATTCTCGAGCGCGCAACGGCCGTCGCGTACGTCGCCGGTTCTCACAGAGGTGTGAGACTAGAGACATTACAAGCGTGCGGTTACATTCCGCTCTGACACAAGAACTACCGACATAGTAGTCACTGGCATGCAGAATACACTATTACATGACGCACACTCAACACAGCTTCTATCACACATTAACATACTCCTCTGCAATATGCCTTCTGCGCGCAACTTCCAAGATAGCTAGTCAGAGTCACCGAGACTTCTCAACTTTTGATTCATATCTCAGGAGTCCTTCACACAACATCTATCTGAGAATCACACTAAGAAACGAGCGGTTCTAGTCTTCTGATCCTCATCTGAGTCGACTTAGACTGAACATGACAACACATAGAGAGTCAACACATTTAAAGGAGCAAATAGAACATGCGCCACCTGATATGTGGAGCTGCCCGATGACTCTTACGCGAGAGAGTATTCACCTCACATGTCATTAAGTTTGACGTCGCTTCGCTCTTAGAGACCTTATCATCTTCGTCAGCTAAACACTAGATCTTATATGCTCTCTCTAGTTTGAGCACAGTTTGATCTACGTCGACAAACAACTTACTGCAGCGCTACGTCGCACACGTCACACACATCCATCCAGACGAACACACTCTCACGTCGTTTTTTCTAAAGAGACATCTTCTTATAGCGTCGCTTCTCATTCTCTTCATAACACCCCGACATGCGTACAAACACATTACAACGTACATGCGCGTCACAACTCCTAGAGACACACCTCATAGAGCGAACAATCATACACTCCACAACATATTTCTTAGTGTATATAGTCTTCTAATAGTTCACATTTCCATACACACAGACAACGATGTAATGATAACAACTCGGGCCATCAAAATGATTCTGTGATATTTACTGCACACATCACACTCTTGGGTTACACTCTTATATCCATTTTCTTCTATGTTTCTATGCGCATATATCCGAGTTTCCTTTGACAGACAGCTACATGTTGATAGACATCACTTTTATACTCTATCATGACTATATCAGGTGCGAGGGGGATTGTGATTATACAATAAAACATGTATGAAAGACAAGCATTGGGATGTTTCCCGAGAGACTAACTTCAGGCATTTCTTCACGCGCAAATAGATCATATACTCTCGCTCCTCTATAATATATCTCTGAGCAGATTCAAGCGGAATACTGTCGATTCACAGACATATCAACCTTTCTAGTTTTGATGGAGTGAGGATATTTCGTATAGTGTGAGACACAACATCGTATGACTATACACATCTTTATCATCACCTTACATCACTTATATCAGTAGACTCGAAACACAATAATCTGAGACGTGCATTCTATACCACAATAGACACACAAATTTGGAAAGACAAGCATTGGGATGTTTCCCGAGAGACTAATGGCATTTTTGCTAAGAATATATAGTTTCCCATTTTTTGAAGTTAAGCTTGACTTTAGAAATCACCATTTGATGAGGATCGAGAACAACTTGTTTACTCTTGACTTTATTGGTTTTGCCATGAGGTCTTTCATAGAAAATGGCGTCACGCACTACTCTGGGATCTTCAATGAGAGGCAAGTAGATGTTGGGATTTGGATCGATGCAAATAGGAAGAGATGAAATAGACCATTCGGTCGAGAATATGCATACATCTTGACAAGGGACACGAAGATTTCTAGAAAATTCCTCAAGACAGAGACAAATCTCAACATTGTTGATTATAAAGGCGATGGAAATTGTTTGATCCAAGTTTCGAATGAGTCATACACTTTTGTAAAACTAAAGGACAAACATGGGGAAAATTTATTCGTTAATATCTAGGAGACAATCGAATTTGATTGAAGCGAAAATTTGGCGAAGATTGGGTTGGTCATCTAGATAGGAGGGGTGGACAACACGACCTTCATGAAAGTAACGTCGTTCAAGATTTTTGTAGATTTCCTTTTCTTCAACGCTTAGACCCGGTGTCTTGGTGGTCGACGTGAATGGATTTTGGCATTTCGAACCTAAAGAAAATAAATCTAACAAAACAAATTCAATGAAAGGTTCCGGTCTATTTGTCCATTTTAACGTTTTTATAAGTTGAATAAACTCGTTATGTCGAAACACAAATGGCCAACACAAAAATCATAGTTGTGCAACTTCTTTTGGAAATCAAGTTACTGAGAGTATGTTTAGTTTTTACGGTTATTTAACAATGTCAAACCATATCAATTATTTTCCTTTGATTTTTCAAAAACCTCGACATCGAGTTTATATGCATGAATCGATTTTGTAACGAAAGGTAAGATGCAATTCCTAACTAATGTCATCTTAGATAAGTGATTATGTTAAATTCGTCGATGATAAAGGTTTTACAATTAACAAGCCCTTNNNNAATCAGGTGTTGCCACGTGGTTGAGGTGATGAGGAAGAGGGGATTATATAAGGTAGAGAAGAGAAAGGGAGCGGGGGAAGGGATTTGTAGAAGATGGGTTGTTAGGGAGAATTGGCGGGAAAAACGGTTAGAGGTTGTTAGGGTTGTTATAACAAGCGCGTTTTCTGTTTTGAACTATGGAATGTTGGCAAAAGAAGTCCTTGTCATTAACCCGCTTCTTTGTAGTGTAAAAGATAGTTTCAAAACGGCAGCTTTGGTCCTTGTGGTTTTCTTCTTCTTTTTTTTCTTCTTTTATAAAGTACTTTCCACTTTTGCAAATTTAGTCCTTGAAACTTTAAAACTTCAAATAAAACCTTGAGACTTTGAAGACTTGTCATTCTTGGTCCTTGGCTTTATTTTGGGTCTTTGACTGCCTTTCTTGCTGTGTCGGGCTGATCCGGCTTTGATCTTTGGCTGTTTCTTCACTCTTGTTCTTGTCTCTTTCGTTCTTTGTCGGTTTTTGATCGTTTTTGCTTCTTTTTGTCTTTTTAATCCTTTCCTGCACAATTAGACACAAAAGCACACTTTTTCTATTCTTTTGGCATTTTTATGGCTTTTATTTGGCAAAATCCCGGGTAATTAATATATACAATTTAGCATTTATCACTCTACAACGACAAATGGTGTCAAACTATGACAACTCTAGCCTCGCGCCTCAACTACAAAAGACTTCTGATCATAACCGTTCAGAACTCGGCATTCAAGACAACAACAATGAACCTTTAAGTTCAAAGTTGGTTCAAAATGTTTCTCCTTCAACAGACACAGATGCACCGTCATTACAAGAGTTAGATTTTCTATTCAGTCCGTTGTTCAAAGAATACTTCACTGCAGGAAATCAAAGTGTGTCAAAGTCTTTCGCTCTCTATGATAATCTTCAACAACAAGACACAAAATCTACATTGAATGTTCAACCAACAACAGAACTGATTATTCAACCAACAATTGTAAATACTGAGGAAAACAACACTGATCAAGCGGTAGATGCATAGTTTAAAGCATATGAATTTATCAATCCATTATGTACACCGGTACAAGAAGTTACTGAGTCTTCCTAACGCAATGTTGATGATTTAAACATGCATACATTCTACCAAAGACACCGTTCTGACCACCATTGGACTAAAGATCACTCGTTAGAACAGTTTCATGAAAATCCATCCAAGCTAGTGCAGACAAGAAGACAATTTTCCACAAATCCTAAAATGTGCATGTTCGCGCTCGCCGTGAGTACTGTTGAACCAAAAAAAATTAAAGAAGCAATGGCTGATCACGTATGGATCGAGGCAATGTAGGAAGAGCTTCATTAGTTTGACATACTCAAAGTCCGGGAACTAGTCGACAAACCCTTTGGAAAAACTATAATTAAACTAAAGTGGTTGTAAAAGAACAAAAAAGATGAAGACAATACTGTTATTCTTAATAAGGCACGACTTGTAGCTAAGGGATATAGTTAGGAAGAGGGTATTGATTTTGAGTAATCTTTTGCACCAGTCGCTCGCTTGGAAGCAGTTCGGATTTTCGTTGCCGCTGCACACAAATCTTTTCCAATATACCAGATGGACGTTAAAACGGCTTTTGTTAATGGTCCAATGAAGGAATAGGTTTATGTTAATCAGCCAGATAGGTTCGTTGATCCTGATTATCCAGAAAAAGTCTACCGACTCAGGAAAGCACTTTATGGATTGAAGCAAGCTCCAAGAGTCTGGTATGATGAACTCTCAACATTCCTGATGTCTAAAGGTTTCACTAATGCTAATACAGACCCCACTTTATTCACGATAAGATAAGGGGAGTACATTCTACTTGTGCAAATTTACGTAGATGACATTATTTTCAGGTCTACAAACCCAAAATTATCTAAAAAGTTTGAAAAACTGATGCACAGTAGATTTGAGATGTCCTTAATGGGGGAAATGAAATTCTTCTTAGGACTTTAGATCCACTAATCCCCACGAGGTACCTTTATCAATCAGGCCAAGTACGTGTTAGAAATACTTAAAACATATAGAATGGACAAATGTGATAGCATTGGTACACCAATGGCTACTAAACCTAAGCTAGATGCAGACTTGAGTGGAACACCTGTTGACCAATCATAATATAGTAGTACGATCGGGTCACTCATGTATCTGACTTCCAGTAGACCAGACATAGTGCAAGCAGTATGCTACTGTGCACATTATCAAGTAAGACCAACAGAAAAGCACTTCAAAGATGTTAAAAGGATCTTTTGATACCTAAAGGGAGAAATCAACATGGGACTCTAGTATCTGAAGGATTCTGGTTTATAACTAACCGCTTTTTTAGACGCCGACCACGCAGGTTGTCTTGATACTCACAAAAGCACTTCTAGGGGAATTTAGTTCTTAGATGACAAGCTAGTCAGTTGGATGTCTAAGAAATAGGACTGCACCTCAATGTCAATGGCAGAAGCAGAGTATGTGTCATTATCTACGAGTTGTACTCAAGTTCTTTGGATGAGAACACAGCTTAAGGATTATGGTTTTGACTAGAACAAAATACCATTGTACTGCAACTCTCAGTCAGCCATAGCCATCTCATGCAATCCAGTGCAGCACTCCCGCACCAAACACATTGCTGTCAGTTACCACTTTATCAAGGAACAGGTTGAACATGGTATAATTGAACTGCACTTTGTCAGAACTGAATACCAGTTAGCTGACATGTTTATGAAAGCTCTTTCATAAGAAAGGTTTAAGTATCTTGTTAGATGACTTGGTATGAGATGTTTGACTCCAGCATAATTGGAGGTTCTGGCAAATTAATCTGCTTGATAAGTTTCATCAAACGTCGACATGTAAATATTTTTGAAAAAGAAAATACAAAAATATAAAACCTATAAAAAAGCAAATACAAAAATATTAATTTAAAAAAGAAAACACAAAATCAGAAAATCAAAAATACCAAAAAGAATCTTCTTCACATGTCTCTTGGAATCGATAACATTTATGTACCTTGAAATGTCGATTAACATTGACACGTGTATGTAAATGAAGTTTGAGCAAGAGTTCAAACGCTTTCAAAACACGTCATTTCTAATTTTCTAAATGGCTTATGTGCAAATCAGTAGATAACCCGGACTTCAAAGAAAGGAAAGTTTATCTATAATGATAACTTATCCAATCAAAGAGAAAATCATTTTTCTCGGTCTTGAGCAGTTCATACAAGACATTCAATTTTTTAAGATCAAGAAAGGAAAATGTACGTTTCAGTGCGCTTATCCTTAACGCTAGAAGATAAGTCTTCTAACATGAGGTTTTTGAATAATTGAACATAATTTTTCAAGAATTTCTCAATGACAATTCAAAATCTTTTAAAATTGTATGTTCAACACTCCCCCCCTCACAAAGCTTTCAAAGAAAATCATTTATTTAACAAGTGGTATCATTTTTCTATAAATGAGTCAATTTTTGAAGGGGAGTTTTTGAAAACCAAAGTTTTAATGTTTTTGGGTACACCATGTCATGAAAAGTCTTATGTATTCAAAACATTATAAAAAGTCTCTTATTAACAACTCAGTAATAATAATGACAAATTATTTTCGAATGTTTGTTATAAGATGATCTAGTATCTGAGCACAATTTTTCAAGAATTATTCAATTACAATTCATAATCTTTCAAAATTGTGTGCTCAACACTGTCTCACCCTCAAATATATATCTAATTTACAACTTGGTATCATTTTTTGTGTGATTTCAAACATTTGTAAAATTGAGGGGGAGTAAAACATAATGTTTCATATAATTCATGCTGAAACATTTCTCTTCCCTTAAATTTTTTCAAGACAAATTTTAATCACTTAGTATTTCAAAAACTAAGTGACTTAGTATTTAAAATAAGGGGAGAATGTGCTTAAAATGTGATCAAGAAAAATAATAAAAGATCTAAAAGACTCAAAGTGCTTTTTACTCTACCCACATGTGTGAAACACTTTCGTTTATCGATGCGCATGTGTAGGGGGAGTTTTTCCAAAAGATAAAACTTTCAAAGTGACAAACGTTTTGATAATTCTATCAAACAATTTGATTGATTTTCAAGGTTTTATGATTACGATCAAATACCCAACAACCAATCATTTCACGATGATTCTGAAGTCATAAGGTGGTTAGGTTAGATATTAGTCCTATGATCCAACCAACCCGCAGTGTTAATACAAATAAACCGTAAAAACGTTTATTTATATTTTACGATCTATCCGTGTTTTGTCGATGCCAATCATAAAATCATCGGATGTAGAAAATAAAGTTTATTCGTTTTAAACCAATAGTTTTCTAACTCGACTATCATCATTATACATTCATCATTCTTATCATACTCATCATTTGCATCATACATCTTTACCACTTTGCAAACCCGTCTTTTGTCAAAACAGACAAGATATATTTTCTACAAACCAACTTAGTCACTTTGGTTTATATA
>BQNB010095031.1:0-21558 GCA_026074375.1 Tanacetum coccineum
CTCATGATGATCACAAACAGCATCTTGATAGTGATCATGAGCTTGTACCTCAGATAAGACGTCCGAATCATAAGACGGATCATAAACTGGATCTGCGGATGATAGATTAGCCATGAACAAAGTTTATGCTATAGGGGCCTCATCAACATCAGAATCATACGCATCACAGTCATCAGCTTGAAACACATTATCCACATTGAGAGCTAAGTCTTGAACCGGTTGCTCATCCACAACTTCATCAATAGCATTGTCCTGTCCACCAGCTAGGAACAATAACCACTCTTCATCCAAGACTACGCCATTCTCTTGAGCTTGCATCAGCAACATCTTGTCTTTGAAGTATTTAGAGTTCTGTGGACGCTTGGGTTGAGTGCAGTTCCTTGCTATGTGGCCTACCCCGTTGCAGTTGTAGCACTTAACCTGCCTAGCTTGACCTGGATTAGCATTCCCCACTCTGTTCTGTGCTCTTCCATAACCAACTGCACCTGCACCCCGTGCATTATTACCCTGTCCTCTGTTCTGTCGACCCTGAACATTCTGAACAACAACCCTGCCATCTTGTACAGTAGCTTGATTCCTTGGGTTTGATGAGGTTCTGAGTTGATTGTTTGTTTGAGGAAGAAAGGTTTTGTATGACTGGGTGAGTAAGGCAAGTGTGTTGGTTAGGTTCTCGATTAGGTTGTCAGTTGGAGAAAGTCCCAAATCAGATTGTGGGGTGTCAGCAGACTGTGGTTGATGATATGTGGTCGGTGGATTTGTTGATGACTGAGAATGATAATGTTGAGGTGAAACATTTGACATCAAGGCAAGAGGATCAACTGTTTGTTGTGTGAGACGTTCCAACATCATCTTATTCTCATTGGCATGTGCCTCGTGTTGCTTTAAGTAAGCATATAGCTGATCAAAGTTTGAATCCTTCAAGCCTTTGTTAAGTTTCACAGCAGTAACAAATCTACCCATTTTGTAGCTGGTTATTCACAAACTTTTGATGTTCAACTGTATTTTGACATTGTCATCTTGATGTTCTGCATGTCATTGTGAGCATTGCAAACGAGAATTACCTACTCTCTCTTACTTACGGCTGTGCGATTATCCATCAACTCTCCTTTCTTATAGCTAACGTGAACTATCGTTGATAAACTACCGAGACCTCTCCACACCAGCATATACACTGATCCTGTGTAGATATACTTCACCCTGAGCTCCTCAGAGTCCACCTAGCACAACTCGGAGACTCTATTCTCGACGACACCGCACAAACCAACTACAACGCACCTCATCATTCAATCTCCGCCGCCCCCCCACCCTATCCGCTAACACACGCTTCTCGCATCCAGTTAATGATTTAATAAGGCATTGATGTATCTCGCGTCCCAATCCCCCAACTCTCGTCCTCTGCTCCTGCTCTCGCTTCCTCGTCCTGCCCACCCTAAATAGTTGCATCCACCGAGCGCTCGCCACTCGCTCGACTAGCTAGCTCTACGCGCTACCGCGAGAGCTCATATCGCGCTGCCCACACATAGATAGAGATAAACTCGAGGTCGTTCAGGACCCAGATTGAGTGGACCTTCAGTTCCTTCAGCAACAGTTACTCGCGTGGTCCCCATCTGAAATGGTCCTTCATCAATTGACTTTAAAATGTTCACCCCATTATCCTTACCCCGACAGTATAATCGAATACGTTGTTGCCATGACGCAAAGTCAGCCTTATCAAGCATAGGTGGTCGGGTATCAGAACCGGCACATTGGATGTCCTCTGAAAGATTAGCCATAGTGATTACTTGTGATATGATTAAGTTGATCGATCAATGATTAGTGATTGTATGTTAAAAGTGATGATTGTTTGTTGGATTAGGTGATATGTTGTTTGATTGTGATTTGGTTTGGTTGAATTAATGTTAACTTAATGTAGATTGAAGTTTTGTCAAAAGGCAGTGAAGAATTGTCAAAACGCAGTGAAGAATTCTCAAAACGCAATGAAGAATCTTGAGTCAAAACGCAATGAGGAGTCTTGAGGTTTGATCAAAACGCAACGTTGAGATTTGATCAAAACGCAACCAATTAAAAAATTGGGCAGAGTCTTCCCTAGTCAAAACGCAACGAAAGTCTTCAAAACGCAACCTGTAGTCAAAACGCAATGATCAAAACGCAACGATCAAAACGCAATATGCTTTCTTCACCCAAAACGCAACCAAGAATGTCTTAGAAGGTCAAAACGCAACGACAGAAATAGAATTTTTAACCTAAAAAACCCTTATAAATTCACCCTTTGAACGTTTTACACTTGGTTTTCTTTTGCACAACTTGGTCCTAGAATGTTATAACAACTTTAAAACCTAACTTTAACATTCACAAACATGGTGAATCAAAGAGTGTCAGGGAATAGACCATAAAACCTTCTTATAACAAACTTTTGATCTAAACTAACCAAGGAAACAGCACCACAACAAATCTAGCTAATCATCCCATGGGCTCTGATACCAATTGTAGTATACATGATATCATAACACAAGCAAGAGATGATGGGTTGGCTACTTTATCTTAGAGAGAGAAAGTGGTCTTTCTAGAGAGAGAAAGTGCAAGATAATGTATAAGCTTAATGTGAACAACCAACCCCTTCCCATGGGTGGGAAGGGGTTTATATACAAGTGTTTGTGAGCATTATGGGCTTGGGTATGGGCTTACACTTGGGTAAAAGACCCGGCCCAATACCGAAAACCATACGCTTACTTTCTAACTACGAGCTATGCTATACTAAATGATACACGGGGGTGACCGAGTCTTTTTCATAATCCTAACAATTTTCTTTTTCTACTTTGTGCATGCGCACTCATTCTCAAACCCGCAATCGTAACCATCAACAACAAGCCCAACCGGATGTTGTAGAATAATTTAATTTAGAATAACCTTTTGTTAATTCTCCCCTAGTTCCGATGGCTGATAACTGGACTATGGCGCAATTGCTCCAAGCACCTACCGAGGGGTACGAGGATGCAATCGTAATTCCCGAAATCAATGCTAATTTTGAGTTAAAGCATGGTTTGATCAATCTTGTTCAAAACAAACAGTTTTTCGAACATGATAAAGAGGATCCACATGCTCACATCCGTTATTTCAATAAAATCACCTCAACGATGAGATTCACATCCCGAGCACGTCAATTAAGCTTATGCTTTTTCTATTTTCTCTTGAAGGTTCAGCCCAGATTTGGCTAGAAAAAGAACCTCCTCGATCAATTTTGACATAGGATGATCTTGTTTCAAAATTCATTAATCAATTCTTTCCTCCTTCAAAAACGACAAATCTTCGAAACAAAATCATGAGATTTCAACAAAGATTTGACGAATCGTTTTATGAGGCTTGGGATCGATTTAATGACCTTCTTCGAGCATGCCCACATCACGGATTTTCAGAATTACATCAACTAGTACGTTTTACAATGCTTTGAATGCTAATGATCAAGATTCATTGAATTCTGCTGCGGGTGGAAACTTTTTGGATAAGATGCCTCGTGAATGCTTGAGAATTATCAAGAGTAAATCCAAGGTTCGTAATTCACGAAACAAGGCAGTCGTTGCCAAAGTGAGTTCGAATTCATCTACCCCCGGAATTTCACCAGATGTTGCTGCTCTTACAACCGAAGTTTCTGAACTTAAGAATATGATGAAGACAATGCTTATCGACAAGCAGAAAGCCCAAGCTCCCGCACCCGTAAAAGCAGTCGAGCAGAGTTGTGTAACTTGTGGAGGTGCTCATTCTTATAGAAATTATCCATCTACCGATGGTAACATTTATCGAGACAACATTTAAGAGTACATTTCACAAGCTGCTGCAGCCAATTTTAATCAAGGAAATTAACCAATTCTAGACCATCCGATGGTTGCAAATCAAATCCGTCCTCTGGTTTCCTCGATTCAAAAAATAATCAAAAACGTTTCAATCAAATCAAAGAAAATAATTACAACCAAAATTGTAGGAACCAATTTCAATTCAGAAAACCGTGGAAATAACTTTATACCAAGGATCAAGTATATCTACCTTTCGACTAGTCAACCAACCAGTTTTACCAAGCTCAACCTTATCAAGCTCTGTCAGCAAATGCAAGGTGTTTCAAGACTGATTTTGTGAGAATTTGTCATGGCAATGATGTTGATATGGAGAGAAATATGCAAAAAATCAAGGACCTAAGGTTTACAAAACCAGATGACAAATTTAACGGAAATGCTTTCTAAATTTGTAAATTCAAATACCGCTTCGTCTTCGAGTTTAGGTTCTCTTCTAACTAACACTGTTACTAACCCGAAGGAAGACTTGAAGGGTATTACTACCCGAAGCGGGGTTGTTTATCAAGGACCTACGATTCCTACTACTTCTTCTCCTAAAGTAGTGGAACGTAGAACCGAGGTGACAAAGGACACAATTTTTCCTACTAATAACAAAATTACCGAAGACGTCCAACCTCCGGTTGTCCCAGTTGAAAACCAAAATCGTTTCTAGTGTTGATGCTCCAGTTAGTGCTCGATGCCTAACCTTGAAACCGTTAGTTCCTTATCCTTCAAGGCGAAATAATGAAGATAGCTCTGTGAAAACGCTGACAACAAAAAGAGAAAATTCTATGAATAATCTGTTAAAGACTATGAGTTTCGAAATTAGTTTCTTGGATGCTTCTGACTCTTATGCCAAATTATGCTTCAACTCTTAAGCCTTAAGGAATTAAAGAAAAAGCTTATTGTAGAGGCTTAGCGAACCCCTTTGATATCGAACATTGACGGCGGTTTCATACTTGAACAAGTTACCTGGAAAAAACCTTGGTGACCGGAAGGATTACCTTCTGCCATGTTAATTTCCCAGGTGATGAGGGTAAGAGTGTCTTGCCTGGGCCGATCTTGGCGCAAGCCTAAATCTCATGACATTTTCAATGTGGTAAAGCTTAATCTTCAACCTGACTCCGATGTGTTATGACACTGAACTAGGGATCCGTTCGATCTCACGATCGATTTGGTATTGCTAAAATGTCATACGTTAAAGTTGGTTGGTTATTACTGTTTCAGCCGACTTCGTTGTTTCTCGTTAGTTTTTGAACCAAGACCATCGAATTACTTTTAATTCTCTTTCAATAAGATTACCTCAACGATGAGATTCACATCCCGAGCACGTCAATTAAGCTTATGCTTTTTCTATTTTCTCTTGAAGGTTCAGCCCAGATTTGGCTAGAAAAAGAACCTCCTCGATCAATTTTGACATAGGATGATCTTGTTTCAAAATTCATTAATCAATTCTTTCCTCCTTCAAAAACGACAAATCTTCGAAACAAAATCATGAGATTTCAACAAAGATTTGACGAATCGTTTTATGAGGCTTGGGATCGATTTAATGACCTTCTTCGAGCATGCCCACATCATAGATTTTCAGAATTACATCAACTAGATACGTTTTACAATGCTTTGAATGCTAATGATCAAGATTCATTGAATTCTGCAACGGGTGGAAACTTTTTGGATAAGATGCCTCATGAATGCTTGAGAATTATCAAGAGTAAATCCAAGGTTCGTAATTCACGAAACAAGGCAGTCGTTGCCAAAGTGAGTTCGAATTCATCTACCCCCAGAATTTCACCAGATGTTGCTCCTCTTACAACCGAAGTTTCTGAACTTAAGAATATGATGAAGACAATGCTTATCGACAAGCAGAAAGCCCAAGATCCCTCACCCGTAAAAGCGGTCGAGCAGAGTTGTGTAACTTGTGGAGGTGCTCATTCTTATAGAAATTATCCATCTACCGATGGTAACATTTATCGAGACAACATTTAAGAGTACATTTCACAAGCTGCTGCAGCCAATTTTAATCAAGGAAATACCAATTCTAGACCTCCAATGGTTGCAAATCAAATCCGACCTCCTGGTTTTCCTCCGATTCAAAATAATCAAAACCGTTTCAATCAAAATCAAAGAAATAATTACAACCAAAATTGAGGAACCAATTTCAATCAAAACCGTGGAAATAACTTCTACCAAGGACAAGTATATCAACCTTCGACTAGTCAACCACCAGTTTACCAAGCTCAACCTTATCAAGCTCCTGCTCAGCAAATGCAAGGTGTTTCAAAGACTGATTTTGAGAATTATGTCAAGGCTAATGATGTTGTATTGAGAAATATGCAAAATCAAGGCCAAGGTTTACAAAACCAGATGACAAATTTAACGGAAATGCTTTCTAAATTTGTAAATTCAAATACCGCTTCGTCTTCGAGTTTAGGTTCTCTTCTAACTAACACTGTTACTAACCCAAAGGAAGACTTGAAAGGTATTACTACCCGAAGCGGGGTTGTTTATCAAGGACCTACGATTCCTACTACTTCTTCTCCTAAAGTAGTGGAACGTAGAACCGAGGTGACAAAGGACACAATTTTTCCTAATAATAACAAAATTACCGAAGACGTCCAACCTTCGGTTGTCCCAGTTGAAAACCAAAATCCAGTTTCTGAGCTAGTTGATGCTCCAGTTAGTGCACCGATGCCTAACCAGAAACCGTTAATTCCTTATCCTTCAAGGCGAAATAATGAGAAGCTCTGTGAAAACGCTGACAAACAAAAAGAGAAATTCTATGAAATCTTTAAAGATATGAGTTTCGAAATTAGTTTCATGGATGCTTTGACTCTTATGCCCAAATTTGCTTCAACTCTTAAAGCCTTAATCGGAAATAAAGAAAAGCTTAGTGAGATGGCTAGAACCCCTTTGAACGAACATTGCTCGGCGGTCATACTTAACAAGTTACCTGAAAAACTTGGTGACCCCGGCAGATTCCTTATTCCATGTAAATTTCCCAGAATGGATGAGTGCTTAGCCTTGGCCGATCTTGGCGCAAGCATAAATCTCATGCCATTTTCCGTGTGGAAAAAGCTTAACCTTCCAAACCTAACTCCAACGTGCATGACACTAGAACTAGCGGACCGTTCGATCTCACGACCAATTGGTATTGCTAAAGATGTCAACGTTAAAGTTGGTGTATTCCAGTTTCCAGCCGACTTCGTGGTCGTAGATTTTGAACCAGACCCTCGAGTACCTCTAATTCTCGGGAGGTGTTTTCTTAAGACCAGTCGTGCTTTGATAGACGTGTACGAAGGTGAATTAACCCTTCGAGTAGACAATGAGGCCATTACTTATAATCTTGATCAAACTTCGAGATACTCGGTTAATTATAATGATATGACGGCGAATCGAATCGACGTTGTTGAATTAGCTTGTGAAGAGTATTCTCAGGAAGTTCTAGGATTTTTAGACGTGATCGCCAGTGGCAATCCCACTCCCGGATATGACCTGATAGTTTCAAATTCTTCTCCGAATCTCACTCCTTTCGGGGATAGTGATTTTCAACTTCTAGAAGAAGCTGATGCTTTTCTTGCTCTAGCCGACGATCTAACTTCACCGGAAGTTGATGAATCCTATTATGACCCAGAAGGGGACATTCTTATTCTCAAAGCACTCCTTAATAGTGATCCTTCACCACCTCCGAACCAAGGAAATTATTTGCCAGAAATCATAAAGGAACTTAAACTATGTGAAGCCAAAACTGCCAAATCTTCAATTGATGAACCTCCCGAGGTTAAACTTAAGGACTTACCGCCTCATCTCGAATATGCATTTTTGGAAGACAACAACAAGTTGCCAGTCATAATTGCCAAAGATTTAAGTGTCGATGAAAAGACCGCTCTCATAAAGGTTCTAAAGTCCCGAAAGCGAGCAATCGCTTGGAAACTCTCTGACATAAAGGGTATTAACCTGGAATTTTATTCTCATAAAATTCAAATGGAAGAGGACTATGAACCAGCGGTCCAACATCAGAGAAGGGTTAATCTAAAGATCCATGATGTCATCAAGAAAGAGGTTGAAAAACTTCTTAACGCTGGATTGATCTACCCAATCTCGGATAGTCCTTGGGTGAGCCCAGTGCACTGTGTGCCAAAGAAAGGAGGGATGACCGTAGTGACCAATGATGAAAATGAATTAGTACCAATTAGACTTGTAACAGGATGGAGAGTTTGTATTGATTATCGTAAGTTGAACGAAGCCACCCGGAAAGACCACTTCCCTTAGCCGTTTATGGATCAAATGCTTGAGAGACTCACAGGAAATAAATACTATTGTTTCCTCGATGGTTTCTTAGGTTATTTTCAAATACCAATTGATCCGAAAGATCAAGAAAAGACCACATTCACCTGCCCATACGGAACGTTTGCTTACCGATGCATGCCTTTTGGCTTATGCAATGCACCAGGCACATTCCAGAGGTATATGATGGCTATTTTCCATGATATGATTGAAAAGACAATGGAAGTTTTCATGGATGACTTTTTAGTTTTCGGAAATTCTTTCTCAATGTGCCTTTCCAATTTAGAAAAGATGCTTAAACGGTGTGAAGACACTAATTTGGCTCTAAATTAGGAAAAAAGCCATTTTATGGTGAAAGAAGGCATCGTACTTGGACATAAAATTTCAAAGAAAGGAATAGAAGTCGACAAAGTCAAAATAGACGTCATTGCTAAATTACCTCACCCAACTACTGTTAAGGGTATTAGGAGTTTTCTCAGACATGCAAGTCTTTACCGTAGATTCATCAAGAACTTTTCAAAAATTTCTCGACCCATGACACATCTCCTTGAGAAAAACACTCCTTTCATTTTCTCTAAGGAATGCATTCAAGCTTTTCATACCTTAAACAAGAAATTAACCGAAGCTCCAATTCTGATTGCCCCCGACTGGAACCAGCCCTTTAAGCTTATGTGCGATGCTAGCGACTACGCCATAGGTGCGGTTCTAAGGCAACGAATTAAGAAACACTTTAAGCCTATACATTATGCAAGAAAAACAATGACCGAGGCAGAATCAAACTACACCACAACAGAAAAGGAAATGTTAGCTGTGGTGTACGCTTTCGAAAAATTCCGGTCATACCTCATCATGAATAAAAGCATAGTGTATACGGACCATTCCGCCCTTAAGTACCTATTTGCTAAGAAAGATGCCAAAGCAAGATTGCTAAGATGGGTTCTACTCCTTCAGGAATTCGATTTTAAAGTAATTGATACGAAGGGAGCTAAGAACTACGCAGCCGATCATCTTTCCCGATTAGAAAACCCGTATGAAAATGTTTTTGATCCAAAGGAAATAAATGAAAATTTTCCTCTCGAAACACTTAATATGGTGACTTCTCGTGGTGACCCAAGTACCCCGTGGTTTGCCGATTATGCAAATTACCACGCGGGGAATTTCATTGTCAAAGGAATGTCAACTCAGCAGAAAAACAAATTTTTCAAAGATGTCAAACACTATTTTTGGGACGACCCTTTTCTATTTAAAACCTGTGCGAATCAAGTGATCCGGTGATGTGTTTCAGGCCAAGAAGCTGTCGACATCCTCACAGCTTGCCATAGTGGACCCACCGGGGGACATTACGGTGCCAACTACATCGCCAAAAAGGTTTTTGACTCAGGATTTTATTGGCCCACAATCTACAAAGATTCCCATGAGTTAGTCAAAAACTGTGACTCATGCCAGCGTCAGGGAAAAATTTCACAATGTAATGAGATGCCACAAAATTCCATCCAAGTGTGTGAAATCTTTGATGTCTGAGGCATAGACTTTATGGGACCATTTCCATTATCTAGAGGAAATAAGTATATACTCATAGCCGTCGATTACCTATCTAAATGGGTTGAAGCCAAGGCGCTCCCCACTAACGATGCTAGAGTTGTAGTTAAGTTTTTGAAATCTCTTTTTGCCCGATTCGGTACACCGAGAGCTATTATAAGCGATCGTGGGACCCATTTCTGTAATGACAAATTTGCTAAAGTAATGTCTAAGTATGGGGTCACTCATCGTCTAGCTATCGCTTACCACCCTCAAACGAGTGGTCAAGTCGAAGTGTCAAATTGTGGGTTAAAACGTATTCTAGAAAGGACGGTTGGAGAAAACCGTGCCTCATGGTCTGACAAATTAGATGATGCTTTGTGGGCATTTCGTACTACTTTTAAGACACCAATTGGTTGTACGCCTTACAAGCTTGTTTATGGAAAGTCTTGCCATTTGCCTATCGAATTACAGCATAGAGCATGCTGGGCTTTAAAACATGTTAACTTCGATCTTAAAATCGCGGGCGATCACCGTAAGATGCAACTTAATGAACTTAATGAGCTTCCTGATCAAGCATACGAGAATTCTTTGATTTATAAGGAGAGGACAAAGAAGCTTCACGACTCAAAGATCAAAAACCGCATTTTCAATGTTGGTGATCAAGTCTTGCTTTTCAACTCTTGTCTAAAGTTATTCTCGGGAAAGCTTAAAACCCGATGGTCCGGCCCTTTCACCATAACCGAAGTTTTTCCATATGGCACTACAAAATTATCTCACTCTGACGGATCAAACTTCAAAGTGAACTGCCACCGACTTAAGCACTACTTCGGAGGGGACACACCAACCATGGTTGTCCCGGATCTCCAGACTTTCCCTAAGGACGAATGAATTCAGGGATCGAGTCAAGCTATGTGACTCGGTTACCAAAAACAAAGCGCTTCGTGAGAGGCACCCCATGCTTATCCATTTTCTTTCTTATTTATAATGTGTTGTGAGGAAGCTTGTACTCTTTCAATCTTTGTGTTTGTTGTTTGTACTTGTGATTGTTTGCAGGATAGACCCAAATTTTCTGAAGACTCTCGTGTTCGGTGTTTTGTCCCGGTCCACTCGAGCTTCCTAGCCTTTGCTTGCCATTAGTTTGGGGAAATCCGATATCCTAAAGATTATTATCGTCTAACATTTATCTTATAGCACACTTAATAAACGGCTAAAGATTTTTATGATACTTTCTTCATGTTTGAGTTATGCATTCGACCTTTTTGAGTTCTAGTATGGGGTTTTTAAGTCTTAGGCTAGGAAACATTGAGGACACTAGAACTAGAACTAGCGGACCGTTCGATCTCACGACCGATTGGTATTGCTAAAGATGTCAACGTTAAAGTTGGTGTATTATAGTTTCCAGCCGACTTCGTGGTCGTAGATTTTGAACCAGACCCTCGAGTACCATTAATTCTCGGGAGATGTTTTCTTAAGACCAGTCGTGCTTTGATAGACGTGTACGAAGGTGAATTAACCCTTAGAGTAGACAATGAGGCCATTACTTATAATCTTGATCAAACTTCGAGATACTCGGTTAATTATAATGATATGACAACGAATCGAATCGACGTTGTTTAATTAGCTTGTGAGGAGTATTCTCAGGAAGTTTTAAGATTTTCAGACGTGATCGCCAGTGGCAATCCCACTCCCGGATATGACCTGATAGTTTCAAATTCTTCTCCGACTCTCACTTCTTTCGGGGATAGTGATTTTCTACTTCTAGAAGAAACATGAAATCTAAATTGATGCTTTTCTGCTCTAGCCGACGATCAATTTCACCGGAAGTTGTGAATCTATTATGACCACAGAGGGGGACATTTCTTATTCTCAAAGCACTCCTTTAATGTGATCCTTCACACTCTGAACCAGGATTTTTTGCGGAATCTGAAAGGAACTTAAACTGTGTGAAGCCAAAACTGCCAAATCTTCAATTGATGAACCTCCCAGAGTCGAACTAGGATTCCACCTCATCTCGAATATGCATTTTTGGAAGACAACAACAAGTTGCCGGTCATATTGAAATTTTGAGGGTGTCGATGGAATAGAACGGCTATATAAAGGTTCTAAAGTCCCGAAAGCAAGCCATTGCTTGGAAACTCTCAACATAAAGGGTATTAACCTGAATTTTGTTTCATAAAATTCAATGGAAGAGGACTATGAACCAGCGGTCAACATCAGAGAGGGTTAATCCAAAGAACCATGATGTCATTAAGAAAAGAGGTTGAAAAACTTCTTGCGCTGGATTGATCTATCCCAATCTCGGTAGTCCTTGGTGTGAGCCCAGTGACTGTGTGCCAAAAAGGAGGGATGATGAAGTGACAATGATTAAATGAATTAGTACCAATAGACTTGTACGGGATGGGGGTTTGTAGTTTGATTTCGTAGTTAAACGAAGCACCGGAAAGACCCACTTCCCTTTGCCGTTTATGGATCAATGCTTGAGGACTCGAGGAAATGAATACTATTGTTTCCACGATGGTTTCTCGGGTTACTTTCAAATACCAATTGATCCGAAAGATCAGGAAAAGACCACATTCACCTGCCCATACGGAACGTTTGCTTACCGTCGCATGCCTTTTGGCTTATGAAATGCACAAGCAGATTCCAGAGGTGTATTGATGGCTATTTTCCATGATATGATTGAAAATACAATGGAAGTTTTCATGGATGACTTTTTAGTTTTTAGAAATTCTTTCTCAACGTGCCTTTCCAATTTAGAAAAGATGCTTAAACGGTGTGAAGACACTAATTTGGCTCTAAATTGGGAAAAAGGCCATTTTATGGTGAAAGAAGGCATCGTACTTGGACATAAAACTTCAAAGAAAGGAATAAAAGTCGACAAAGTCAAAATAGACGTCATTGCTAAATTACCTCACCCAACTACCGTTAAGGGTATTAGGAGTTTTCTCGAACATGCAGGTTTTTACCGTAGATTCATCAAGGACTTTTCAAAAATTTCTCGACCCATGACACATCTCCTTGAGAAAAACACTCCTTTCATTTTCTTTGAGGAATGCATTTAAGCTTTTCATACCTTAAAGAAGAAATTAACCGATGCTCCAATTCTGATTGCCCCCGACTGGAACCAGCCCTTTGAGCTTATGTGCGATGCTAGCGACTACGCCATAGGTGCGGTTCTGAGGCAACGAATTGAGAAACACTTTAAGCCTATACATTATGCAAGCAAAACAATGACCGAGGCAGAATCGAACTACACCACAACAGAAAAGGAAATGTTAGGTGTGGTGTACGCTTTCGAAAAATTCCGGTCATACCTCATCATGAATAAAAGCATAGTGTATACGGACCATTCCGCCCTTAAGTACCTTTTTAATAAAAAAGATGCCAAGGCAAGATTGCTACGATGGGTTCTCCTTCTTCAGGAATTCGATTTTAAAGTAATTGATACGAAGGGAGCTGAGAACTACGCAGCCGATCATCTTTCCCGATTAGAAAACCCGTATGAAAATTTTTTCAATCCAAAGGAAATAAACGAAAATTTTTCTCTCGAAACACTTAATATGGTGACTTCTCGTGGTGACCCAAGTACCCCATGGTTTGCCAATTTTGCAAATTACCACGCGAGGAATTTCATTGTCAAAGGAATGTCAACTCAGCAGAAAAACAATTTTTTCAAAGATGCCAAACACTATTTTTGGGACGACCCTTTTCTATTTAAAACCTGTGGGATCAAGTGATCCGGCGATGTGTTTCAGGCCAAGAAGCTGTCGACATCCTTACAGCTTGCCATAGTGGACCCACCGGGGGACATTACGGTGCCAACTACACCGCCAAAAAGGTTTTTGACTCAAGCAGTACCTTGTACTGAAGCAGTACGTTGAGAATGAGCAGCACTTTGAGTTGGACTGCCTTGAGCATCCCTTGCAGAACTTGCAGCCCTAGAATGAGGACTAGTACTATGTTCTTCCTCCGCTGCCAATGCTGTGACTACCTCTAACATAGATGGAGTCAAAGGTGTAATCCTACACGAGAACTTAGTACTATGCTTCCTCATGAAGGTAAAAACCTTAGAAGGAAGTGAAACTGATGGTATAAAGTCCTGAGTCGTACTACTCCCTCTAACTCTTGTTCAAAAACAATTGAACGAACCTAGGATACATAAGAAAAGGGACAATTTTGAAAAATGTCCTATGCATTCCATTCAGTATCACAAATGAAAAGATGAACTTCGATTCTTTTTCTAATCCACTAGGGCAGAGGCAATGTTGGTACCAAAATTGCTCAATGAGGTACTCATTGGACTAAGGCAGTGAAGTAATACATGGATCAAGTTACTTCCACTTGGCTAAATAAAGTTTAAGAAGGTTTTTAGGGGAGGGGTTTGTGCTAGAGTTACACCTCTAGCCAATATCTCTGAGTGTACCCCAAATAACCTGCTTAGGAAAGCAATCAACTCCATTTTCATCATCAAAGAGTAGGTCAGCTCGAATGGTTGCTTCAGAAATCAAAATCTTCTTGCCAGCTACCTTGGCGCGGATGTGAGGTACGTCATTGATCACTTGGAGAGAAGCGGTAGCCCAAAATTGTTGAAGCCAAGGACCGATGAGATCAGGATCAACCAACAAAGAGTAATTAATGGAGCAGCCAGTGAGAAAGTCGATGATTTGATAAAAATCAGCATTCTGTGCCGTCTTTTCCACACACGCAATCATGTTGTGCTTGTTGCAAGTACGAATTATTTGCATTTGGAAGAAATGGATGGTGCGTCGGAGGGTTAGAAATTAAAAATTTATGAATGAAATAAGGAAATGAGAAAAATCATTCATTGAGTATTTTATAGGTGCGACGCTAACTCTAAAAAGTTACCGTTGTAAATACGTTTTTAGCGCAAAAACGTACGTTTGACCGTTGACCGAACGTTAGAACAGTACTTTGTTGTCTAAGCAGTACTTTCTAAGGCAAGCAGTACTTTGAGTTGGCTAAGCAGTACTTTCAACTTAAAAAGATGTCCAACTCAAATATGTGCAACGACAACCCTTCAACTTTGCAAACTATCTCTTCAAATCATCAAATCTCTGAAAAATCATTCATATCCTCCCCTCAAATGTAGCTAGAGTGCTTCCAAAAATCAATCTAACCAAAACTAGTACCTGTACTTGATCATCAGTACTTTATATGTGATCCTCCCCTCAAAGATAGCTATAGGTTCATCATCCCAATTGTTACCACCAAAAAGTTAAATCTTGCCAAGTCAAAGCCTTTGGTGAGTAAATCTGCTACATTGTCATCAGTATGAACCTTGACCACATTAATGAGCCTTTGCTCATAACAATCTCGAATGAAGTGATGTCGAATCTGAATATGCTTGGTCTTTGAGTGAAAAATAGGATTTTTCATAATGCAAATGGTGCTCTCATTGTCTATATGGATTACATGTTTCATGAAGTTAAACCCATAATCAAGTAGTTGATTTTGCATCCAAAGAACCTGAGCACACAACTTGCAGCTGCTACATAATCCGCTTCTGTAGACGAAATTAGCCCAATTGTTTTGTTTTTGCATTGCCAAGAAACTAGTCTTCTCCCAAGATACTGACATCCTCCTGATTTGAGAAGAGAACATTGTGCTTCTTATCACAGATTTGAGAAACAGATAAGAGATTAAACTTGAGCTCTTCCACATACTAAACTTTCTCAAAATCTAAGCATGTTTCTTATGGTTCCTTTTCCTGAATTCTTCCACCTTAGAGTCATTTCCAAAAGCCACATAAGCCACCCGTGAACTCTTTAAAATCAGACAGCTTGTCCCTTGTCTCCTGTCATACTTCCCAGAGCATCCACTGTCAATGATAGTCAAAGTCCTGAGATCTTCTTCTGGATGCCCTGTACAACAATTTCAAAGCATTAGACTCTTTAGGGACCCAAGTCATAAGTGACTTGGATACCCCTATGGAGTTACATACTCAAGCTTTCTTTGATGGTGTAAGATCCTTACCCCTATTTACAAGAATCCTAGATAGTTTTTCCCTTTTGCTCCATGTTTGTTTTGGATTAATCATTGCACTCTTTTTGACATTTTGGAAGTACTGCTTGAGATCCATCCAGTACTTCCCTTCTTAACCCAAATAGATTTCACAGTTTTCTTGGGTCTTTGTGGTCTGTAAGTAGTCCTTGGGTTAGAAGACCTTGATAATGGTGAGTAACTTGAGATTCTAGGTCTTCTATTATCCATCCTTGGATAATAACTTCCATCAGTACTTCGTGAAAGTGCTGCTATGTGGTACTTCTAGATCTAGTATACCTTGATAAGTCACATTAGCAGTACTTTTTGAAGGTACTGTTTGTGTCATTTTGTCTAGCAGTACTTTTCAACCCATCCCTTGAAGTACTACTCGCGATGGAATAAAGGAATCTCTTTGGTGAGGTAACCTAGAGGTTCGTGAGAAATTACTATGGTTCACTCTTAGGATGTGTTCCAAACTGGTCTTGGTTCCCTTAACCCTGTGTTCCCTTTAGGTTTATTATGTTTGGGTTTGTTTGAAGGTTCTTTCATGTAGGTTACAATCCTTTAAATTGGTGATTAGGACTGTAACATACAAAACATAATTTACCCGCTTTGTTTCCCAAGACCTTTGTCCTAGATCTTGACCAACACTGTTTTGATTGTGTGTTGACCCTGTTTTCAAAAGAGGTTTTCACTATTCTCGAGTTAAAAGCAGTTTCCTTCTGACTTTCTGGAAAACCATCAGTCTCCTTCATTATCAACTATCAACCCAATCTTCAATTATACTTTATTCTATCAATTTTCGGTTGGACTTGATTTTGTATTCTCTGATTAACAACTTAATCCTAATGGCTAGTTCCATCTATCCCTGTAAAAGGAGACATTTCCCTAGTGGAATAATTGTACCTGTAGGGTGGATGTACTCGCTTTGTAGGCCTTTTACACTTTTTTGAAATTTTCGGTACGCAGAATCAGTCAAAGTTCATCCCAGATGAAATTCACTTCCATACTATTGCTAGACTCAATCCTAAACTCTATAATACAAGACTTATCTAGACACAATATCTTTGTATGTACAGACTTCGTTTTGAAGTAAAGAAGCTTTGACCATTTCTCATTTTAACTTTGAAATACATCTCGTTCTTTAAGGCTTGATCTAATTCCTTTTGTTTTTCTACTAGTTTCAATCTCTTAAACTTTAAGTCATAATCCATTTGTTTCATACTTACACCCCAGCATACTTCCATTCTTTACTTGTGTTTTAAGCCTGACATCTAATGACTCTAAGCACATTGATATCCTATAATTTCAGTCGCTAGCTCCTTGAAAATTATCTCATTCTTTTGATATGTTTTCAAGCAACAGATTATAAGACATACTACTTTGGCACATTAAGGTACCTCTGAGTTTGTAGCATTAAGCTAGAGATACTGGTGTATCATCATCATTATTGCTCCAGCAAAATCAACAGTCCATCTTGTCCCAAAAAGCACAAGTTCAGCATCAAACTCCATGCTCCAAACATCTTGTTTCAACTCCATCAGTGCCATCATACATAAGCTCCACTGTACAGCATCCAATATCCTTGTCCAATCAATATCTTTCATTGTTGTCTGTTTCCACCAAGGCTTTTGAGTTTGAATCTTCAATAGCCATAGTCTTCTTTTCTGACGACCATTTGCTCTGATTTCCTTGATAACTTTAGCAAACCTACACTCTCTTACAAAATGACCCAAACTATTTGACAATTAAAACATTCAATCATTGACTTATTCAAAAGTAACCCATTCTTTGTCTGAGTCAAATGGATCTTCCTGTCTTCCTCATAAACTTCCTTATCCTAGCTGTTATCATAGCCACTTGCCATCGAATGTCAATTTCTTCCATAGCAATCTTCCATCAATTGCACAGATCTTCCATCATCATGAGTTGTGGGCATAGATGCTTTGTTGAGCAAAGAAGGAACATATGATTTCATCTGAGTGAGAAGCACAGTTGGGAGCAGTTGGCACCTTGCTCGAGATAGCTTGAGTATATCTTGATAAGTGCTGTTCAGCAAGTACTTTTGTTTCAAAATAACGCCTTGACTTCTGTTGACAAAAATAAATGTTATGAGAGTTTGAATATAGACACCCTTCAATTCATGTTCATACACCTTTAAGTTGTTGTAGAGATCATCAAAATCTAACTCATCCAATCCAGGTTGTCCTCGAATCATGGTAGCCACTACATGCCACACAGATGGTAGGCTTCTAAAAACTTCAGTATGTCAACTTCAATGGACACTGTAGCATCATGTCTTCCAGCATGCTAAGGATATGCTAAAAACCTTTCGTAATGCTGGAGGTCTAGTTCTTCCCTAGATCCAATAGTAATGTCTCAAATTGTTGTTTCAACAGATTCTTTTTGCATCTTCTTTGTGCTTTCGTTTCCTCAAATCTTGCTTTTATGGCTTTCCATAAAGATCTGCAATCTACAGATCATGAAAACTGAGAAATGTCTAACAGGTCTGGCATAAGCAGTAAATAAAGGGCTTTCTCATTGTTACTTCTTGCGTTTGCAGCAAGTGAAGTCTTTTGGTGCAGACAACTGAGGAGATGCAGGATCTGTTGTGGTTTGGTTTCCATTAGGTGATTATTCCCATAGTATGTGAAACAGTTGATAGCAATGTACTGTCGCATCTTCATGGACCATAGGTCATATTCACCTTTCTTGATTATAGGGATTCTTAGTGCAGTAACGGACGAGGTGGGAGGGATAGGTTCTGTTTCAGACATCTTTTATGAGTTTAGAAAGATTTCGATTGATTAAAAGTTCTTCTAGATCAGAGTCTCTTCACAAGCTCTGATACCACTTGTAGGATCGATATTCCTTTATGAAACACTGATATACTGTCAACTATGCGGAATCTAGTTGGCAGTACTTAAGAAGAACACACAATAGTTTCTCAAACGATTTCTTTTATAACCACTATTGAATCTGCCTAAATTGCAGATCCCTAATACAATACAAATAATTCTCTTAACTCGTGTTTTTTTTCTATATGTTCTCTATATTCAATACCTCCTAAGATCCTTTTATAACCATAAGGATAACTCTAGTAGGTGTACAGTCCTTGTATATCATAAACTCTAATCAATACTAATCACTAAATTAACTGTTACAAGATAATTACTAACATAACTGTTTAAATGATAATCCTTTAAGATTCCTTTATCCACGGCAGTACTTCGATCTTTGACTGGCAGTACCTTGACTTTCTACTTAGCAGTACTTTGACTTTTTGCTTAGCAGTACGTTGACCAATTGACTTGTTTTTCCCAACATCTATGGAAAGTCTTGTCATTTACCAATCGAGTTAGAACATAGAGCATACTGGGCTTTAAAACATGTTAACTTCGATCTCAAAATCGCGGGTGATCACCGTAAGCTGCAACTTAATGAACTCAATGAGCTTCGTGATCAAGCTTACGAGAATTCTTTGATTTATAAGGAGAGGACAAAGAAGCTTCACGACTCAAAGATCAAAAACCGCATTTTCAATGTTGGTGATCAAGTCTTGCTTTTCAACTCTCGTCTAAAGATATTCTCGGGAAAGCTTAAAGCCCGATGGTTCGGCCCTTTCACCATAACCGAAGTTTTTCCATATGGCACTGCAAAATTATCTCACTCTGACGGATCAAAATTCAAAGTGAACTGCCATCGATTTAAGCACTACTTCGAGAGGGACACACCACCATGGTTATCCCAGATCTCCACATTTCCCTAAGGACGAATGAATCAGGATCGAGTCAAGCTATGTGTTACCAAAAACAAAACGCTCATAGGAAGCACCCCATGCTTATACATTTTCTATTTTCTTTCTAGCTTCTAATGTGTTGTGAGGAGGCTTGTACTCTTCCATTCTTTGTGTTTGTTGTTTGTACTTGTGATTTGTTTGTAGGAATGAACCCAACCTTTTCTGAAGACTCTGCGTGTTCGGTGTTATCCCGGCCACTCGAGCTTCCGACCTTTGCTTGCCATTATTTTGGAAAATCTGGTAATCCTAAAATTATTAATCGACTAAAATTTATCTTTTAGCACACATAATAAACGCTAAAGAATTTTGTGATACTTCATCATATTTGAGTATGCATTAGACTTTTGAGTCTAGTAGAGGTTTTTAATCTTAGGCTAGGAAACATTGAGGACAATGTTTGATTTTAGTATGGGGTAGTATAACTTCGATATGATCTTGCCTACTTTTACCCGTTGTTCTCACGTACCCCGTTTTCCTACAAAATTTTCACGTTTCAAAAAAAAAATATGAAAATTTTTTAAATTTTCAAAAAATAAATAAGTGTTTTTGTCATAATTTTGACTTTCTTGCTGGGTAGAATAAGAGTAAATTTTACCCGATCCGAGCGTGTTGAGCACAAGCGTGTTCCTAAACTTTTAGGCTAAGCAGTCGACTACTTCGCGAAGAACGAAAAATGATAGAGTTAAGTATGAGTAGGATGCTAAACAAGGATTATTTGGAAATCCTAAGAGCTCATGGTATGTAACTTGTTGCTTTTTCTCCCATAAGCTCTTAACCGGATAATAAACGCTGTTTTTTGAGATTAAACGTAAAACAACAATTTTTTATTAAAATATAGCAATATTTCGTCTAAGTTCAAATTTATACTGAATTTTATTCAAAAAGAATCCTTCTTTAAACACAAAATGAGATAAAATGAAAAAAATAATAATAAAAGTTTTGTGGGTTGATAAAATTTTACTACCCTCTCGCACGCTCACAACCGATGTGTAGTCTCTCCTAAAAAAGCCCATATAAAAATAAAAAAATTCCTAGACTGATAAAAGTTTGATGCATCTTGCCGGCTCACAACCGATGTTGCAGCCTTCTAAAAGGTCAAGGGTTACAATTGCATAAATGTCTAAATAGTTAAATTAAATTAATAATTGACTTCTTTTTGTTAAATTCAAATATGCTTTTGCACTTTGACTATTCTATTTTATAAGCTATGAATATTCGAGAACTAGAGTTTTTTGATCTAAGTTCGTGAGTCCCGATACAAGTCGAGGAGCGATGATAGTGGGTGGTAGGGTGGGGTCAAAAGCCTGGTCACTTAGTCGTAAGTTGGGAGTGGCCCGAGAAAAATCGCTACATGGGATTGATCTCACCTTTAAACTCATTATTTTAAGTGAAACGTAAAGCAAGTATGTTGTACAATGTATTATCCATGTTGAAATTCAAGATAGCACACTCACTTAAGAAATAAAATGACGAGAGTAAAAATTCACAAGTGCAAATATGATATGTTTAGCATCCTAAACTAATATTTAGCTATGATTTTATTTTAAGCTTGGTTTGGAGCGAGTGAAAAGTCGGGGACGATGAATTTATCCTTTTTGGGGCATTCTCGGATCGAAATATATCTTGTTCTATGATCCCTAACAGTTATGAAAATAATGAAAGTTGGAATATTCTAAGTTTAATTGAAAAAAAAATGAAAAGTTTTAGAAAAATGGGAAATAAGGGTGTTTTATAACTTGTGATTTCTTAACTCTCTCCACAAAAATCTTTGCTACTTTTCAAAGATTTCGTTTGGGGAAGTTTTGAGGTATTTGGTTATAAGGCATATAATATTGCGTGAGGACACGCAATCGCTTAGTTTGGGGAATTTTGATATGTGTGAAAACACATATCTGTTTTATATCAAAATAAACCCTAAAAAGACAAAATTGTGCTTTAAATGCTTGAATATTGCTTGTTTTGTCTTTTTGATTATGTAGGTACGGATAAAGCAAAAATCACAAGAAAACAGTCAAAACTAGACAAACACGGACACGGGAACGGAAGAGCACGCAAAGAGCCGGGAGAAAGCTATCAAAAGTGGTCAACTCAAGTCAACCTAAGTCAAACCACTAAATGACAAAAATC
>BQNB010095032.1:0-12158 GCA_026074375.1 Tanacetum coccineum
CTACTAACGTAACCACGTAGCATAATATAAAACATACATTTCAATAGTTAACATTCGAACTTTGAACAAAAGCACGTTATAAGACTCGCATTAGTCAATAACTCAACATGCATCATGCATTCGGTCATGCATAGGTAGTATTTCACAATAACAAGAAAATGTACTAAGAAATCAACAAAATAAGAAACTTTTGGGGTGGGTTATAAACACCCCATAAAAAGCTATTATATATATATATATATATTAGAGTTAAAACGCTGCCGTTTTTGGGCAGCCCCGCTACAGTAACCGGCCCAATGGGCTCTCATTTTGGGCCAGACCATTTGGCAAATTTTTTTTTTAGGCAATGTAAAAAAAACCGCTCGGCATAAAATTGAAAATAAAACTACAAAAATATTGACTTATTCAGATAAAAAAATACTCGCGACATGAGACCCAACACATAAGGCCATATAGAAAAAACAAACTATTAAACATGAGACTGAAAAAATAAACCCGCACAAATAAAAAATAGAAAAGAATAAAAAAAAAATTAACGCAAAAATTAACCCGCACTATTAAACATGAGACCGAAAAAATAAACCCGCACAAAATACAATAAAAAAACGCCTTGCAGTAACGCGCGATTCTCATTTAAAGCCTATGTTCCCATAAAATTATATTTAAAAAAAAAACTCCGTACAGCCAAAAAAAGAAACCTTTAAACATAAGCCCCACACATAAGCCCATATAAGAAAAAAAACAAACTATTAAACATGAGACCGAAAAAATAAACCCGCACAAATAAAAAATAGAAAAGAATAAAAATAAATTTTTAACGCAAAAATTAACCCGCACTATTAAACATGAGACCGAAAAAATAAACCCACACAGAATACAATAAAAAAAGGTCATGTTCCCATAAAATTATATTTAAAAAAACCCGTATAGCAAAAAAAAAACCTTTAAACATGAGCCCCACACATAAGTCCATATAAGAAAAAAAATAAACTATTAAACATGAGGCCGAAAAAATAAAACCACATAAAATAAAAATAATAAAAAATAATAATGCCTCGCAACTACGCAAAAAAAATTAACGACCCACAACAACGCGCGGGTAATCATGCTTGTTTATACCTCCTTTGGTTTTGGTTTTTTTCATTTTAAAAAAAATAAAAAAATAAATTTGTTTTTATAATTTTATTTATATTATAATACAGTGAAACGCAGAATGCGAAACAAAAAATATAAAGTTTAAAAGTCAAAAGTATTATACTGTCAAAAAAGTATAAAATAAAACCTGATAAAAAACTGTTTTGTACTGTAAATAAAAATACAAAAGAACGATGCAAGTGACTAAAAGTACAAAAGATGATAGGCCAGAGATTACGAATAGTAGCACCCAAAACTTATTTACAGTACAAAACATATCGAAGTATGTGAAATAATTGGATTTCACCCGTGACAACTAGTATTATTTTGTTGCAAGTTGCAGTTTCATCTCACCAAGCCATTATTTTTACCACCTACTACTACTCCTCATAAAACGTTTTTATTTTTTACTTAATTCACCTTTTCTTTTAAAGGAAAGTATACTTTAACCACTATTATAAATCATATGTTTCAATCATTTATATTCATATAGGCCAGTCAAATTCACTTAGCTACCCTTATCAATCCTTGAAAAACATATTTTCACATCAGACCCTTTTACACCCACTCCCTCTCACAATTCATCCTTATCAGTCACATCACCCTCACTGATCAAACTTATTAATCATGTATCAACTTTATACAAATACACCTCACAAAAGACTTCTAACACACTCATAAACCAAATAAATAATATAAAAAGTAGCATGAATACCGAGTAGCGAGCCGATCACCATTGTGGCCGGTTTTTGGCTTCCCTCACGCGTGACAAACACCACATGTAGTGGGCCAACTCGTATGTGACACCCTCACCGGAGCCTCACGATTGCTTTTCGTGAGCCACTCCGGGTAGTCTTATTGTCGAAGAAAAAAGTAACAATGACCCATTCATTTTTTAAGATATGATATAGATCATGCATGATACGCTTGAGTGTTAATATCTAATATTGGGATACATGTATATTTGACTTTTAAAAAGAAAAGCACTAATTAGTATGTCTAAATGTTATATTTAAATGCATGCCTAATAAGCATATTTTCAAACGTTTTAATCAACTTTTTAAGAAACTTGAATAGTGGACACATTTGATGGGTCAAAAGTGGGCGATCTTTTTGGGCTCGTATGGGCATTTTAATAAGCACAAAATTACAGTCCAAATGGGCTGTAACAATGTAATAACTTTAGAAACACGATTGTAGACGTGTAGTTAAGCTATACTTGGTCCAACGGGCTATAAAACACAAAAAATTGTTTATCATATCAATTAAAATGTGACGCAGTGCGTTGGACTCGGTCGAGGTTCTATCTTCTTCACTGAAATTTTGAGGTTGCACTCACAATGTGAATCAAATATAGTTTTTTTTTTTAAAATTGTTAGATAGTTTAAAAGCGTGTTTTAAATTTTATTTTATTTTTTAAAGACTTATGTATTAAATTTCAATTTTTTTATAAAATCGTATGTAAGTCAAAAGTATCGTAATATTGGGCTAATTTTGTTTGCAATTTAAAGACCTGCTCATCGATATATTTTTTTGTAATAGAAACGATGAATATGTGTTAGATATTTGATAAATAAAGTTTGTAATATAAAAGACCATAATAATAGCTGAAAGTATAGGGTAATATTCGTAACTCGTCACATAGTTATAAGGTTGTTTTGTAAGTATATTTCTTCCGTGTGAAACTAGGTCGCTTCACCTAATGTACATAGATCCAATAAGATCCAAGGGTTTGATTTCACGGCTTGGGTGAAAAGTAGTTTTAGTGAACAGGATTCGCTGTAGTGAAAATGGATGTCGAAGGGACGGACTTTGATTTGTTTAGTTGATGAAATGTTTGTCGAATGTCATTATAATTGATGGAAATGGAGTATGAAGTATCAAAAGAGGTTTAATGATTGTTTGGAGTTGTTTAGTTCATCAAAGGATATTGGACTATTGGTATTCATGTTCATCAATGGTGTTTATAGTGAAAAGTCAAGTCCGGATTTTACCACTTTGATTGATCGTGCAATCAAAATGGTATAAATGTATAGTAAATGAAATTCGAGAAATGAAGTTAATGAAATTCGAAGATAAATGTGATGTAAATGAAAGATGAGAGGTCTCAAGGGAGGTTTTTACCATATGTGAGAGGTCTCAGGTTCGAGTATCTTCGTAAGGGTTTTTCTTCAAGGTGAGAATCTGTGAGGTTCTGCCACATAGATGCGTCGTTTCAAGGCTGACATGGACTACCTTCTGGGTATGTACTGTACAATCGAATCACTAATTATTATTCGAGGCTGACAGAGACTACCTTCTGAGTAAGTACTGTGAAATCGAATAACTAACTTATAACTGTACTAACTCGCCGTTAAAAAAATGAAAGATGAGAAATTTTGCGTTCATGTTTCTTTTAAGATGATGATAAAATTTAGGTATACGTGCTCATGTTCTTTTATTTCACTAATCTATACTACATATAAAGCAAATTAGTATCTCTCTTTTCATTCAATGAAAAAAATTAAGTAATACAAGTATTGATGCACATTTTACAATTTTTAATGCAACATTTCATTACAACCTTTCACCAAAATAAAATAATTTAATGTCAAAAAGATTAAGTAATACAAGAAAAAAACACATTGTACAAGCTAATTCTTTAAACTTAAAAATTAAACATCACAACATTTAAAGCGCAAAACATAAACTAATTAAATATACTAATTAATGTTATTTTTAAAACATCTCTGAAATGAAATACACATGTTATTATACACATTGTACAAAATAATAAAGCACATGTGATGGTACACATGGTTTTGAAACCGGACCGGACAAACTGGTTAAACTGATAACTCGAGTTGTCACCGGTTCGACTAGCCAATAAAAGTCGTCCAAAAATAAAGCGAAGTAAATTGCATAAATCGTCCCTAAAGTTTGGTCAAATTGCATGTTTCGTCTTAAACGTTACGAAAGAGCAATGATCGTCCCAGTGGGAAAATATTTGGTGTAAGTATCGCCCCTGTGAGAAAACCTTTGGGGAAACCTTTGGTGCAATTTGGTGCAAGTATCGTCTCCGCAGGGACGATACTTGCACCAAAGGTTTCCCCACAGGGACGATCCTTGCACTTTCGTAACGTTTGGGAAGAAACATGCAATTTGGCAAAACTTTAAGGACGATTTATGCAATTTACTCAATAAAGCGGAAAGGACTGGTCAAAACCGGTAAAAATAAGTGAACCCGTATAAATTGGTGAACCAGACTCAATCAATGAGCATTTTCTTTTTATTGTTCTCTGGTTAATCAGCTTATCAATGTTATTTTATTGGTGGCTATACTTTAATCATAGGATACCCGCCGCCGCAACGCGCAGATACCTTGCTAGTGATGATAAAATGTACTCCTTTGGTAACTTAATATGGTTAATATTGTTTAACTTTTCTTATTCGTACCGTTTTTTTTGCATCTGTTTTAAAATCATTTGCAGGTCTCGAGTTCGAGTCCCACCCGGGACTTTTACCCCTTCAGGCGGAATATGAGGAAGTACATGCGGGTTCAGGGCACAACATACTGTCCAATTGGATGTCACTGCTGGACCTGAACCACTAACAACTAACCAGCCGTTCTAAAAAAAAACTATGTTATTTATTTATTTTATTTTGTTAATTTTTTTTCAGTGATAATCCTATACATCACTCTAACAGACAAGGCCGTTTTCTTATCTTTAACATTGTCAGTTTCTTGTTAATTTTTTTGTGCAAAACACTACACCATTTGCTAGTTACTGTATTTATCGGACACCACATTAATTACATGCACCCGGTCACCTGAGTCTACCCATTTTTTATAATCTTTACAAACTCGCTGGTGTAAAAATTAGTGACCCATCGATCAAGAAGTGTTCTATTGATAATTATCATGTACCCACGGTGACAATATAAGAAATACAAAAATATTACTTACATACCACGTAGCATATAATAAGGGGATATATTGTTTTTTTTAACAATGGTTTCCTATACATTGTCTCACTAATCCACGAGATTTTTGCATACAGATTTTGTTAACACGAGGTACTCATTAATTGATTACGGAGATTAGGTATGACACAATATATATACTAGTGACTACTAGTAAATCTTAACACGGCCTTAAATCAATACAAATACATATACAAATCTTACTCAACTAAAAGTCCACTAACTTTTGAAAAAACAAATCATCCACATCATCCAAATCATCCACCCCCAAAATCATCGATCTAAATTACTTCTACCCTTTTGTTTGAATCTTGTTATAACCCCTGAAATTGGGTGTAATCATTGATTGATTATCCCCATATCGAGTAAGTTAGGCGGGATTCTCATCTAGGGTTTTTGTGATTTAGATCTGATATCCACCCCCAAAATCATCTCCGTTTCCGTTTCCAATCACTCCTTGACACCATTAATCATTTAATCCAAATTGTTTTTTTTTCCTTTAGTAACCGATTCATATCACTCATTCACCTAAGATCTCCCTTCAATTCAAATTGTCACCGGTTATCATTGTTTTCTGTCATTTATGGGTATCGAAGATTGGAAAGATGTCACGAGTAGGAAACATAGGCGTTCTAAAGATGATGAGGTCCTCAAGATCTCCAAATCGGTATTCGTGACCAATTTCCCCGAATCCATTTCTGCCCGCGATTTGTGGAAATCATGTAGTGTGTATGGGACGGTAGTTGACGTCTTTATCCCTTCAAAAAAATCCAAAGTAGGTACAAGATTCGTTTGTTTTCGCGTGTCATTTCGAAGGTATTCAAATTTTTCTGGAACCGCTTGGTAAGAACCTTTGTACTATTTGGATCGGCAATTTTCACCTGTTTGCAAATAAAGTTCGGTTTGAAAGGCCCCAAAAAGCCTAATGGAATGCATACCGATAACTAATGGCTCCTAGAATAGCAGAACCGAAAACCTTTAATTCACAGCAAGACAAATAATGGGGTAGGGTTCTTAAATGCGAATATTGTTTAATGGCACATCCACGGTATGCAAGCTCCCGGTGATCACCTCTCTCGCCGCATTGGTGTTAGACGATTCATGCTTAATAGACCGCGACACCGTCTAATCATTTTTGGGTAAGGTGAAAAGAATTTCGTCTATTCCTAATTTACAATACCATTCTTTAGGATGAAGGAATTTCAGAAGTCAATGTATCTTATATTGGGGGTTTATGGGTGTTACTCGAACTCACTTCGATGATACTAACTGAATCTATGAATCACATTGGTGTGAAATCGTGGTTCAACAACTCTCTCAAGAGGGCCATGTTGATTTTGTTAGTTTGAGTGAGAGAATAGATTGGGTGGATGAAAGAGGTGTCCCACTCAAAGCGTGGTCCTCGTGAAACTTTTACTAGGATTTAGGGCTAAGATTGGGGATAGACACTAGATATTGGAAGAAAATGCGGATATCTTCATTTCGTCCGAAAAAGGCTATGTATTAATAAGACTAACAGTGTCACCTCCATATTGGAGACCTTTAAGGTATGATTTTTAAAGTAAGAGTTTAATAATGGTACGTGCAAAGAAACCTGTTTACATGGAATCCTGACTTTTTTTTTTGGAGTAATAATGAAAGAGGGAGTACTCCGTCTGATGTTGAGTCTGCCCAAAGCGTTCTATTAAACAATGAACTTTAACCGGACCCCCCTAATGAGAGGAACCTGATGAAGAATTCATTTGAGGCGACGAAGACGTAGTACCTGAAACCAATATTTTGGCTCAAGTGTCTCTTTGTTTCCTAATTCAAACGAATGAAGAAAAGGATGCTGCCATTCACCATACCCAATTGGGATTATATGACTTATTGAAAAATAAGAAAGGTACAACTAATCATGTGCCGAGCCCCTCGTTGTCACAACCCCCCCCCGATTTTTAACACCGGTAACATCGGAGAATCAGATAAGAACTAACTAAAACTGCTGCTCCAAAGGTTTTTAATGCTCAGGTGAATTGAATCCTCTCAAGATATTCCAGTGGACCTCAAATAAAAAACTTTCTCATGTCAGAATGTTTGTCAAAAGTGTGTGGCTCAGTTTTGGATGTCATAGGATATCATTCGTGTTGGACAAGTTATGGGCCTAACAAATGAAGGCTGCGTGAGAGGGGATTTAGAAAACATCAACGGGAAAACTAAGGAGAGGATAATGTTTATTAGATGAATGCCCTACCTATTTTAACATTCAAGGACTTGACCACAAGACCAAAAAGGAGTGGAGTAAAGGGACGTTGACTACATTCATTCAAACTTAATTTTTTAGGCGATCCAAAGACCATATGACTATATTCGCATATGGACGTGAAAGTTTTTTGGGGTAACTCCAATAACGATTCGTTTTGTAGCGAGTCCTTAAGGAAACTCTGGTGGTATCCTATGTATATGGGAAGCTTTCATATTCAAGAAGATTAACACTACGGTATCGGAGAATTTCATAGCTATTTAGGAACGTGGGCTTCCTACCAAGTTCCAAAATCATGTTTATTGCTATTTATCTCCTCAACAAACTTCATGCATAAGGAAGTTATGGGCACTATATCTCAACATAAAAATTTAGTGGTCGTGGAATGGGGATCCCCTATTATATTGGAGATTATTAAAATGAAGTTCGATCTAAGCGAAGAACGGCGTGATCCTGTTTTAATCCTTAAAGCGCTAGATAACTTTGATCCTTTATTTCTAACAGCGGGGCTTGCGATGTTACTTTGGAAGATATGCATTTACAATGGTCCCATCCCCTCGGCTTTCTAATATGACAAACTAGATCGTTTTTCTAGTTTTCAGATGGTATTTTTTCCTATTTCCCGTCATTACAGCCATTTGCCTTCGACCAGTCACCTATCTGGACCATGTCGCACATCCTTCTCGGGAATCAAGTTGGATTTTTGTGACCAACTCCTTTTCGATTTTATCATTCATTGATTATTATGCCGGGTTTGGTGATACTAATTAAATTGTCATGGCACTCGTTTTCTCACTCTGAAACTAATGGATGGATTCGTTTCAAAAGAAAAAAAACTAAGCAAGATCTTAAGAAAATTATCGTAGCTGGATTTAAAGCCAAGAAGCTAGAAATATCAGGTTCAAAAAATTGAGATTTGATTTCGCAATTGGGGGAACGATTGACAAAGATATGGGATCGTTGGGTTATTTTGACATGATACTGTTATTTCGTCGATTCAACTTAAGACATAAACTTCTTAATGTTTTACTGAATGGAATCGAAAGATAATTTTCAGAAATCTAAAGTCAAGTGGGCGGTAGAGGGGGATGAAAAATCAAAATTCTTCTGGCTCATCAATAAAATGAGCGCCCGAACAGAGCGATTCGGGCATTTCGTTTGATGGATTTTGGGAAACAGAACCGAGGTATGATTAAAGATAAGACGCTTTTTTTAACCACTTTGCTTCTCGATTAAAAGAAACCAGCCAATCACTAGATTTAAATTAAATTTTGAGTTTAATAAGAAGTTGCACCAAATCAATGGGAAGATTTAGAGGAGATAGTGTGTCGCGTCGATGAAATTCGGAGGGCTTTGTGGAGCTGTGGTGTAATAAATCTTCGGTGCCCCGAGGCTTCAACTTTGAATTATTTAAGAAAATATTGGGATGTATTGGGTCTGACTTTTGGCGAGGCGGTCTAATATTTTTATCGTTTAACGCTCTTTTTCAAAAGATGTAATTTCTCCCGTTGAATCCCTAATCCAAAGGTCATGGATGCTAAATTCGTAATGATTTTCGGCCGATAAGTTTGATTTGGAGTGGTATACAAAGTGTTACCAAGGTACTTGCAATAGATTAGCACCGGGTCATTGCGGACTCATCTCCGATACCCAATATCCGCTTTTGTTGCTGGAAGAACAAATTTTAGATGGTCCCTTTTATTTCTTTGAAGATATTCTCCATGGTGTAAAAGAAAGAACAAAAAGGCGTTGTATCTTTAAAGTCGATTTTTTGCCAAAGCATACGACTACGGTTCGTTGGGAATTTACTTATTAGAAGTGCTTGGAGGGGCGTTTGGTTTGGGGGCGAACGGTGGTGTGATTGGATTCGTGGTACTCATACTTCTGCTAATGCTTTCTATCTTGATTTAATGGAACTCGTTCTAAGAGTATTCTTTGGCCATCGGGTCTCAAACAAGGAGATCCTCTGCCCATATCTCTTTAGCTAATCATGGGAATCCTTCATTTTATCTTTCAACCGTGTGGTTAGACGAGGGCTTGTTCAAATGTATTCAATTACCAGTTCGTTTATCCTTATCTCACCTCTTATGCAGACGACTCTGTATGTTATAGGAGGAATGGTCTAATAAAAACTGGAGTGGTATTATCAAACATATTTAAAAGTAGCTTCGTTCTTGCTTCGTCTACTGGACTTACAAATAGAATATCCTTTAAAGTCGAACTGTTGGGTGGTGTGCCGTTCCGCACCAAGTGGTATAGCAGGCAGCCCCCACTTTGATAGGTAGTTCGTATAAGAGCACAAATTTGCCGATATCTAGGCGTTATGGTGGGAGAATACTCTTCCGTTAATTAAGGCTTGGAAGACGTTATTCTTAAAGCTTAGATCTCGCCTCTCTAAGTGGAATGTGAAAACCCTTTCGATAGCGGGTTTCGTACTAACTCTCTTGAAATCCGTTCTTGGCATCGCCTTTAATAATTATGTTCCATATTTAAAGTCCCTACAGGGTGTCCCTTGCAGGTTATGGAGTCTATCCTCGCAGCCGTTTGTTTTAATGGTGCGGACCATCGGAAAAAAAAAAAGTACATAGGGTCGCTTGGAATAAGTTGTTAGCTTAAAAAAACATGTGGTTTAGGAGTCTCGAGTTTTTTTGGCTCTTAACCGTGCCCCTCCTTCACTCAAAAGGGTTTTGGCGTTTTTTGTATCCCAAGAAGTGCTCGTTATGGTATAAAGTCATTGTGTGCGCTTTATGGTTCTTCGGTGGAAACTCACAGGTCCGACTAAGTCTAATCCTCTAACACTTGTGTTCCATAAAGAGGTGGAAGAGTCAATAAGTTACAAGGGAAAGGGTTTTGATTTCTGGTCGCCAATTGTAAAAAAAATGCATGGGTAATGGGTGATATTCAATTCTGGGTTCAGATTGTTGGATCATAGACGTTCCTCTTCGTGTCAAATTTTCATCGCTTGTTCGCATTGGAACCTTAAACAAAAAGCCTCCGGTGCAGTTAATGCCTTAGTGCTCCGATAGATATTTCGTTCCGTAGAATGCTCGGGTGGTATCGAAGAACATCTGTTGGCGTGATTTGACATCTTTGATGGATTTCGGTGACTTTATCGAATTCAGGTGATCGATGGGTTTGGTGATTTGGTTTAGCGATGTAACTTCCCGGTTAAGGAGAATTTCGTAACTACACATATTATGGTCCTTTTTCCTTCCGCATCTAGCCTGCCCAACTAGATGGAATCAATACAATCCCTAATTAAGGTTAACATCTTCAGCTTGGCGTTGCCTCCGTCAATAAAGTTTTTCCCGACTCGAGTTAATCTGTATTCCGCAAGGCATCACTATTGGTCGTCTCTTGTCCGGTTTTTGTTCAGTCTGCAAGAAGAGGAAAGATGCTTTGTCCACATCTTCCTTCCCGTTTGTGATGTTGGCTCAGCTTTGTTCTCGTCGCATATGCAGATGGCGGGGGCTTAGAGCCTCATGACTGTCATTCGTTCCAAGAGAGTCAGTCTTGGATTCTTTCGATTCAGTTCTCCTCTAAGTCAAAGAGCAATGTGGATGGAGAGTTCTTCGTATCTTGGAGGTTTATCTGGAACTTTAGGAAATCGGATCATTTTTTAAGAAATTCTCCTCCAAGACTTCGGGAAATTATAGAAAGCTATAGTTTTTTTGTGCTGAACAATTGGTGTAAAAGTCTCTTCATAGACGACGTTTCTTGGCAACTATTGGTTAAAAAAAAATCCCTAATTTATTTCCTTGTAATTGTTTTCTAGCTCCTTGCTAGTTTAATAAATTTTTGCCGTTCAAAAAAAAAAAAACTAAAAGTCCACTAACAGCACCACCCGGGAGTTGGAACAGAAGTCAAACGAACACTAAAACTGTCTCTTAACTCAGAAAAGAAAGCAGATGGAAGATCATTGGTGAAAATGTCAGCAAATTGATAACGCGATAGAACATGCAAAACACGCACATGTCAAGCAGCAACCAGATCACAAATAAAATGAATGTCAATCTCAATATGCTACGTGTCTTGATGCTGCACGGCTTTAGAAGACAAATAAACTACACTAACATTATCACAATAGACAAGCGTAACATAAGACACCGGTGTGGAAGCTCACGTAAAAGATTACTCAACCAACAAGTCTTAGCAACAACATCGGCAACACCACGATACTCAGCCTCAATATTGGAACGAAAAAGTGTAACCTAACGCTTAGAGGGCCAGAAGAGAAGATTGTTGTCAAAAAACACACAATACCTAGAAGTAGACCGCGTATTAGTAGGACAACCAACCCAATCAACTTCATAATGTGAAACCAAAGAAGATGTTAAAGCAAAAAACAAATGTAAACCATAACCCATAGTGCCTCGAACATAGCGTATAACACGCTCGAGAGCCAAAAATGAGGCTTCGGCGGATCATGCATGAGGCTATTATAAATATACACATTCACCGACTAATCCATTGTCGTTTTGACAGTGGGCCACGGTGCTACAGTATCGGGCTCCCATTTTGGGCCAGCCCGATTTTGTTTTGTTTTAAAAAAAAAAAAAATTTGTATGCACAAAGTAGGTGGAAAAAAATATTACAAAAGTTCCGATTTATTCAGATAAAAAAAATACCCGCGGAAACATCTTCGATACCAAATAACTTTAAAATAATCGATATGGTCACAAACGTACAACCCATTATATTAAAAAAAAAACTCATATAGCAAAAAAAAAAAAAACAACACTTTAAACATGAGGCCCAACACATAAGCCATATAAAAAAAATTGTTACTAATATACACATTTATCGACAAACTAGCCTA
>BQNB010095033.1:0-25969 GCA_026074375.1 Tanacetum coccineum
CATATACACAATATAATTTACATTTTTCTTGACTATGACCGCCTCGTGAACGACTCCTGAGACCATTAAGCATTCTCACTTGACATAAAACCAACAAACTTTCTTCTCTTTATCGTCCCTACGACTTGGGGACATTGAAATAAGTTATACAAATCATTCCAAAGAAAGGATGATGTAATAAATAAAAAGATTATTCTATGGTGTTCTATGCTACAAACGACAACACAACACTTTCACGTATCATCTCCTCATTATTAAGATTATTCGATCCGACTCGAATCCACTCTGAGTCTGACTCATTAAACCAAGAAAAAAATATCTGACTAAATTGGTACGATTTCCACCTCCACCATCAACATCTTGATATACCCCGTGAGCATCACTAACCACTTATCAATACCTGCACTAATCACTTATCGATACCAGTAAGAATAACATTAATAATCTACTAAACAATCAAAAAGTTTAAAATAGGTTAGCAAGATCTTACACCTCGTTTCCTTCTCAGGCAACCACAAATCCATTTGTATGTCGTTGTCCATAAACGTCATCACGTGCAATATTAGTTTTAGAAAAATAAAAACTTAAAGGAAGAAGAAGAAACTAACCATAGTGGGGAACAATCCTAAATGTGGAGAATTTTTCATAGAAAATAAAGTGGGGTGTGTTGTTGTGTGTGCGTTTATATATGTTTTACCAAATTGGCAGTTACAAAGTTGCTGTGACCTGTTAAATGGGTTGATTATTATGAAAAAAATGTATGCATTTAAGGTCATTTAAGGTTAGGTTGCATATTGGCTTGTAAAAACGTATGCATTTAAGGTGAGGTTAACTAATGGCTTGTAATCCCTTCGTCCCATTTTAATTGGCCTCCAACAAAAAAAGTTCGTTTTATGATAGATACAATGAATCTAGACATATATTTATTAATATGACAAGTTTACCCTATTAAATGCAATAAATGTATAAATTACTTTTCTTACAAAAATGAATAGGATGGGTAAAATTGTAAATTTAATAAATATAAACTCCTTAATTAAGAAAGTGGACAAGGTATTGGAACAAACTAAAATAGTAATGAGGTCAATTAAAATGGGACGGAGAGAGTATTAGATTTCCCAAAGAAGAAATATTTTTTACTTAAAAATTTTAAGACTTTTAAAATTAAAATGGGCTAAATGCTTTATAAAGTAATAGAGATAAAGATAGATAAATGATAATATGAAAAATGATTTCTATGCCTAAGTGGTGTGCCTAAAAATAGACCTACAACTATGATTGGTGGAATTCAAATTTTAATTGGTGAATATGAGGAAAAAGAATGAATGTTTAAAACTTGTTAAAATATGAGTGAAGTAGGCCTATTTGTAAGTCTATTATGTAGGCCTAAATATCATAACTCTAATAATATTATTGTAATACATGGAATAAAATGGTTAAAAGATAATATCATAAATTATAGGAGAGTTTATACCTTCTTTAGTTTTCAATATTATCATATAGTTATGTGAATATTATACATATATATTAAAGATGAAGATTTCCATCCCGAGGCAATATTAAACACTCTTAAATGCTACTTGATCCGACCCGCACTTTCTTTTTCCTTAACAACCCGCGACCCGAATTTTATTATTAAAACCCCCCCCCCCACACGTGTCCTCCTCTATCAGATCTCCACCTCTCTTACTTTGTCTCTATTATTGATACGTCTTTCTCTATTTTTCTTACACACCTCTCTAAAACTTTTGTCATTTCTCTCTCTAAAATCAGAATGAATCATAGGTTTAGGGTGTTTCTTTGGTGTTTGTTTAATGTGGTTGTAAGAGTGGGTTTGCCTGTGATTAACCTATGGTTTTGCGCATTTGTGGCTAAGTAACAAATCTAATGGAGTTGGTTTCGTGGTCGGTCACCTTTTCCTTTGTTACTGCAATAGTAGATGAGCCAGGGTTAAGTTGGTGATGACGGTTTTCGGGTAGTGAAATTATTATTAGGGTGTGTGGTTGCCGATAATTTTGGTGACTAATTTTTGCCTTATTAAGCTTCAAATAAAGAAGTATATAGTTTGTATACTGTTTGATTTATTAGTCTTTAACGGTTATATATTTTTATTAATAGTTTTCTAAAAGGATTGTTTAGCTTGATTTGTGATTAAAATTGTTTTTGATTAGATACCACTGACATGTGATATTGATGCTGAGATTGTTGTTGTTACTGCTTAGAATCACAATGTATGGTTCTGACTTTGCTTTTACTTTCGGCTTATGCTCCTTCGATGCCACCGCTCCTTTCGTTGCCCCTATCCATGGCGCGCGACGATAGTGACGGGTGCGTGACGATGGTGATACGCTCACGGCTGCTCTTTAATAAAATTTATAGTCATAGGTTGTGAAACAAGCCAATAGGTTGAAATTGAGCCGTATCTTGGCGGGGCAACACGAGAATGTGTTTGCAGTCATGGCGGCTCGAAGTCTCATTTACCCGGGTTTCATGAGAATTGTGCCCTATATTTCACCGTAGCATTTAAGAGTGTTTAATATTGCCTCGGGATGGCAATCTTCATGGTTAATAATATAAGGTATAATTGTTTTTTATTAGATACCAATGACATGTGGTATTGATGCTGAGATTGTTGTTGTTAATGCTTAGAATCACAATGTATGATTCTGACTTTGCTTTTACTTTCGGCTTATGCTCCTTCGATGCCACCGACTCCATTCGTTGCTAGCTATCCAAAGGCGCGTCGAATTATAGTGCCTGTGCTGACGACGTGATACTCTCCACGGCTGGCTCTTTAATAAAATTTATAGTCCCATAGGTTGTAAAACAATCAATAGGATGAAATTGACCCGTACTTTGGCGGGGAAACACGAAGAATGTGTTTGCAGCCATGGGCGGCTCAAGTCTCATTTACACCGGGTTTTCTGAGAATTGTGACCTATTTTCATGAAAATTGTGGTGATATGAGAGCATCGTCACCATTTAAGAAATAAAAAACCGATCAAACACCCGATCCATGTGAATATATCTATTAAAAAAACCCCAATCCAGCCCTGATCCATGGCATTTAAAATTGATAACCCGACCAAACCCTGTTTTGTTAATACCGGTTTTGGGTTTTGTAGGCTGTTTGTGGCTCATATACGGTTGGTATGGTGGGTGACTTCGTAAGCTACAGTTCTGAGCACCCGTGATCGACCCAAACAGACCCGGTTCACCCCCACTATTTAGCCAGCCGTTTGTAAATCCTTTAATTTATGGATTGATTTTGTTGCTATTGATGGTGTTGCTATTATATTTGAGCTTATCCGTATCTTGCGGGGCAAATATTACATTTGTGGCAGCATGGCTGGTTTGCCGAAACCAGAAAGAGATAATGAACTTAACGTGTAAATAGGAAAGCGCACGAATATGCTTTTTATATAAAAATGAATAAACACTGTCTCTTGAAGAAAGAGACTGAAAACAAAATGGCTGCCGGTTAGGCTATGCTTAAGCGGGTTTTTTGTAAATATATTTAAATGCGCTAGACGAGGTTTTTAATATCCTGAATGCAAAAAGAGGCCCAATAAAAGTATAAAGCGTGTTATGTTTAGAGACGTTCGCTTTGGAATGTCATAAGGTTTTTGATTTCTCACGTGCGTTCACGTAAAAGAAGAAAACTTCTGAAGCAATACACTTAAGTGAACACACCCTTATTGTTCTATCCAGAGGCTTACCTACTATTTCATAAAGGCGATAATGACCAAAAAAAAACTAACTCTTGGCTAGGCTACCTCTGTAGTATGCAGCCGTGAGGGGTTTGGTCTAAGCCACTGTTTATGCAAAATAACATTCGCATTCGTTCAAAATTCAGAAATGCATGTATACAATATGAAATGGTTCGTAGACCGGTTATCTCATATTATTAACCATGAATATTTCCATCCCGAGTCAATATTAAACACTCTTAAATGCTACCTGATCCGACCCGCATTTTCTTTTTCCCTAACAACCCGTGACCCGAACTTTTCAGGTTAATAAAGCAACTCGAGGGAACGATCTTCATGGTTAATAATATAAGGTATAATTGTATCATCGAAACCCCTGCTTCCATGCTCACAGGCCTGAGCTTGCTGATAACATTTTTGTTATTTTTTTTTATTTTAACTAATTAAAGGCGATGATGATAATTTTACCATTTACTATGCGTATCTCAATCACACTTGTATCATTGTCGACAGTCACACCGAGAGTGTGCTTGCAAGCCATTTTTGGGTGTTTGGCAACGCTATTGAACTATGTTAAAAATCTGAGCCCTCATTTGCTATGGTCTGCATCTATCTACCGTCTGCCCATTAATGCATAACTGGTCCATAACCCAAACCAGTACCTGCAAGTAACTTTATGTTGCCTTTGTTATGTTTGTCATTTTTTGATGCAACTTATCGATCAGTAGGTTTCTTGAATTTGTTGAGAAAGAAATTGATATATGATCATAGACTAAATAAGCTAATTGGGTTATACCATGGATGTTTTCAGAATGGCATTTCTCAATGTGATTTTTTAATGCTTGAGCATCAAATTTAAATAATCACATAGGTTTTATATGTGAATTTTTCAGCGTGGTTATGAAAGACATTATCGTTATTAACAAAACATTAAGAACTAAGCGTAGTGAAATTCAAGTTGTGTTGTATAGATCATTAGACTTAAACACATATCCAAACACCCGTTAGTTGGTATCCATATATTTTCGTAAGCGATCGATTCTTTTAAATGCTTCATAACCATATTTAATCTTATATAGCTTGGTTGTGGCCACTGGATTCTAAGATTTCAATTTTAAGTGCATTTGCTGCACATTTCTAAGTTTTTAATTCTGAGGTTTACAGTGTCTCACGATTCCAAATTTTGTTGCTAATCTTCCTGGAAAGTCTAACACATAAGTCCGTTACTTTGCTGATGATTGGAGTGCGGTACGTAAAATCCTGCCAGGACCAGTGGTGGAATTAAAGAACCTCAAGCACAGATGTACAACTATATGCGTAAAACATAGATGTGTATATGTAATGGATTTAACTACATTCTATCTTAGGTCATGCCTTGATCAGATGAAGCATGATAATTCATCAAGATTTATTGAGTTAGGAACAGACCCTGAAAACAAACATCAATACCAAGAGCTAAAGAGACTCCCCTCCCTCGCGGTATTAAACTTTGTGATTGTTGGACGAGATACAACAGCAACGACTCTTTCTTGGGCTATATACATGATCATGAGTAATGATCATGTTGCTGAGAAACTTTATGCAAAGCTCAAAGCTCTTGAGAAAGAACGTGCAGAAGAGGAGAATGTGTCTTTGAAACCATGCGAAACACAAGATCCTGAATCATTTGACCTCAGAACTAAGCAATTTGCTGATCTTATGACTTACGATTCTTTGGGAAAATTGTATTATTTGCATGTTGTTATTACAGAAACACGACGGTTGTATCCAGCTATCACAGGTAAGTCATTCAAATTTTTACTTGATAGAAGTAGTCAATTCAACCCATAAGAAACTTATATATTATGGGTGTTTGGGATTTTTTATATTTTCAGCTTGCTGCTTATATAAGTTTTTAACGTTCTCATTTGGTCAAGTATTTGGATAACTTTTGACATCTTCAAATTCTCACTTTGACTTTTCGTTGTGCAGGTTTTTGATGCGATGGCTTTCTTTCATGAAATTGAAGCCAAAACACTTTGCCGAGTCCAAACAGCAAAAATAGCAATGTCCACTGTTTGGTAGATATTTCTTATTTGCTAATACACTGGCTGTTTTGGCATTTGATGCACTGTGTAATGCTGCGATTCAGAAAGCAGAAGTGTCCGGCCACACTTTCTGATGCAAGCCTGGATCACAAAGGTATCTCCTTGAACTTGGGTTGAGTTCAAATGTGGCTTCGAATCCTAGAAAGAAGACAGTGGCCCATACAAAGGTATGTCTACTTTTGTTCACAGCAGAAATACCAACGGACGGAGGGAAATGGCAGTCTCGAAAGTTGCACCGTTTACATTGGCACTTGCCTTCGAGCATGGACGCAGTGAGATAATAGATCATAGGGAAATTCAAATGTATGCGGCTTTACATGTTGTTGTATGCTGTTCTATTTAAGCTGAAATTGTATCTAAGCATTCCAAACACGCTTTATATTTAACTATTGTTTTTTCGTTTTCGTTTTGTTGCAAATAATCAACGTAAAATCCCGCGCTCCGCAGCGGAGCGCGGGTTAAAAACCTTGTTACTCTTAATATGTAAGATATCTAGAGAGATTCTGCATAGATCATAAAATTTTCAAAAAATTAAATATTTATCATTCATTTTTTAATTAAATTAAAAAAAACTTATTTTCATCTTTCTTTCTAAAAATAAAACAACTCACAAATCAATAATCCTTACGTGAAACAAATTATGCTATCGCGACGAAAATTAAAATGGTGTATTTACGAGAAACAAATTATACCATGCGCAAATATCAACACTAAAAAAACCTAAAAAAGTTATTCGTCGAGAGTATATCGAAGTGCCCGTTTACTGAAACATAAAAATTTTCTCGTCCCGACTGTGTATTTTTTTGTCGCTTAACGGATTACCGCTTGCAAAAAATATATATTTTTAAACAATTAAAATGAGTTTTTTGTTTTGATGAAAAAATGAATTGTCTAGAATTTTTTCATTTGATTTTAAAAAAATGCGATCAATGTTGATCTCAACACATATGATATTTAAGTTCAAAACTTAGGAGCCGTTTGGTAAGTGTTTTACTTTTAGAATTCGGACTCAAAGTGAAAACATTGTTTGGTGTGAGGATGTGAGGTTTTTCTTTTGGGTTTAATCAGAGAATATGGTTATCTGTATTGCCAATAGTATTGGCTAGGGATGATTAGTGCCACTAACTACAAACCACAGGGATGATTTTTGCAGTTTACTCTTATTTTTATCATCTTTTATATGATAGTATATTTTAATACTAAGTCTTATTTTTATTTATAGTATATTAAAAAAAATTATTTTTTCTCTTATACATCAAATCTAAATTTAAATCTTAAACCATATTTAAATCAAATGCAAATCCTAATTATAAACTCATCCACCAACCAATCGGGCCCTTATAGTTTTCTGCATACCAAGTGTTAAATATTAGTGACTCGTTTTTCTTTAGGGAAAATGAGGGGATTAATATTTTAATTAAAAATACGATTTCACCCTTTTGCATATAATTTAAATATTTCATGAATCATTAATCGTTAGACAAAACAAATTATAACATTATGACGAACATTTTTTTATTTTGAATTACACCGGCACTTACATATACTTTCTCTTTTGCAGGTAGAACCGGCCAAAGGAAGACGGCGTTTTGTGTTTTTAAAATTTTTACTTTTTATCCTATAGTTTTATCTTTTTTACATTTTAGCATAGAAAATGTACAAAGATTGGTTCATATATAATACTTTATTTTATTTAAAATATGTAACATTTTTATTTTATTGTTTAATATTAAAAAAAAACTGCGAGTTCTTAAAGTCTCTTATAATTGAAGAGATGAAGAAAAATATTTTTGAATTATTTGAGGCATTGGAAAAAAGCTAAAATAACAATACAGTTTGTTATAAAACCATTCAATAGCGCCGACTGCAACTTGGGCTCCAAGCATCCTTCTTGTGCTAAATATGTATTAATTCCTTCCCAAAATTATTGTACTCAACAAAAAAACACACAGTTTAAAAAAAACGCATTTATTACTGCTTTGTCTTTTTTTTTACAGAATGATAGTTTTATCTTTAGCTAATTAATTAAAGTTCTCTTTAAAGTTTGTAATAATAATTTTAAACAAGGATAATATTGTAAACTTGATCAAACTTTTATATTTATTTTTAGTAGTGGACAATTAAATTGAAACATCCTAAAAAAGAAATGTAGACAATAAAAATAGGACGGAGAGAGTATTAAATATAAGTGAGAATACAAAATATGTTTAGCAAATGGGGTTGATTTGTACATATTTTTATGAGTAAATTACACCCTTCGTTCTTGTGGTATACGTTGACCAACAAGTTTCGTCATTTGACAAAAAAAAAATGCACCGTTCGTCCTTAAGTGAGAAACGTTATGTGTCGTTGGCCCTTCACTTTAACGGGCCACACTAACAATCGTTAAGTTTTCCCACATAAGGATATATTAGTCATTTTTGCACTTCTTTTCCACTTCTACTTCCAATTTATCCTCATTGTTTTCATAAGGTTTCAGGTTTAAAAATCAATATGTGCAAAAGCAAAATCATGGGCATTGAAGTTGATAATGGTAAAGTCTCTCGAGCGGCGACCAAATTCGGATGTCTTGTTCTTAAAGCTCCTTTTTTATATCGTGGTTCTTATGTTGGAGGGGACATGAATAAAATTCAATCTTGGAAGGACATTATTGATAGAATTAGAAGACGTCTATCAAGATGGAAGATGAAAATGTTATCGATTGGAGGGCGGCTCATGTTAATCAAATCGGTACTTGGCTCGATGCCTATTTTTCACATGTCAATGTTTAAAGTTCCTGCAGGTGTCATTCAAATTCTGGAATCTCTTCGAAGTAAATTCTTCAATGGTCATGAGAGTTCGGGTAAAAAAGCTTCGTGGGTTCAATGGAAGAAGGCTCTTGCTCCTAAAGATAACGGTGGTCTAGGTATTTTTAGTCTTTATGCTCTTAATAGAGGATTGATATTTAAATGGGTTTGGAGATTTTTAGCCCATGAGCCTACGCTTTGGTCTCGTGTTATCAAGGCTATACACGGAGCCAATGGAAAGATTGATGAGATTTCGGGTAAAGGAGCTAATTCATGTTGGATAAATATTATTAAAGAGGTTAGGAGGCTTGAGGAAAAGGGTATTAACCTGCTTTTGTTCATGAAGAAGAAACTTGGGAATGGCCTTTCGACTTTATTCTGGGATGACGTGTGGTGTGATGGGGGCAAGCTTAAGAATAGATTCCCTAGAGCGTATGCTCTCGAAAACAGCAAACAAATTACAGTAGGTCAAAAACTTGCGCATCCTAGTCTTTACCATTCGTTTCGTAGACATCCGAGAGGAGGGCTGGAACTCACTCAAGTTGAAGAGTTAGCGAAAGTGATTAACCCTGTGGTGCTTACTCAGTCTCCTGATTCATGGTCTTGGACATTGAACAATTCTGGTGGTTATACCGTGGCTTCGTCAAGAAACATGATAGATTCGCGATTACTTCCGAAAGGTGATCTAAAGACTAGGTGGATTCGATATGTTCCCAACAAAGTGAACACCTTCGCTTGGAAGGTAATGACGAACTCCTTACCTACTAGATTTAACATTTCCAGACGTGGTATAGATATTGAGTCTCTATCTTGTGTGAATTGTGATGTCGGGATTGAAACCAATGATCATTTGTTCTTCGCTTGTAACACGGCAAAGAAGATTTCTAAATTAATAAATCGGTGGTGGGACGTGCCTTTTATGGATATTAACTCTTACGGAGAATGGAGGTCTTGGATCGATAATGTAAAACTGCCGAAGAAGAATAAAAGCATGTTCCAAGGTATTTATTTTGTGATGTGGTGGCTTCTATGGAATTTTCGTAATAAGAAGATGTTCGAGGCCAAGCCCAAATCTAAGGAGACGTTTTTTGATGAGATTATTTGTAGTTCTTATTACTGGTGTCGGTATAGATGCAATACTTTGTTTAGCTGGGACGATTGGTATAAAAACCCGTCTCTTATTTCTTTGTAATTTCTAGCTCCTTGCTAGTTTTTCTTAATAAAAGTCGCCGTTCAAAAAAAAAACATCACATCCACGTCATCTTTCCAGCCAACTTCACGCCACAAATTTCCAGCCACAACATCGAATTAATAATTCAGGACCTTCATTTTTCAAAGAACCCATAATCATCACCATGCTTAAAACCACAAACAGTTTCACATACACTAACTTTCTCAAAACATACAACTTCAAATTAAATCTAAAAACATCAATCAACAAAGTCTACACAAATGCATCTTTTTTAACTCTTATCAAAACTCATTTCTTTAACCCAATTCTTTTTTATCAAATACTCTGTACCAACCTCCACTTTTTATAAACCCAAATATTCTGTGCTTGTAAGATGAACAACATAAAATGAACGCATCTAAGATGCAATAATTAACAAACCAAGATACCGCCACCCGAGACACCGATCCGCCGACAGCACAAGTCATATGCGCCACCGCTGTAATACCACCATCAAGATCCGCCGACGCTGCTACGGGACAATCAACTGAAATCAATGTTATGAGAGTTTTGACGAACTTTTGAAAGTGAAAATGTATTTACAAAGTGATATTGAACGATATTTTGGAAAAAACTTGTTAGTAAACGTTAAAGATTGAGATTTTTGGAATTTTGTCGAAGAGTGTCGAATTTGTGAAAAATATTGAAAATAAGGTTTGAAACATTGGAAAACGTTGTATGAACGCACGTCATGTCGAAATTTTGAAAAAAAATTATACTTAGAAAATTTCACTTAAGAATATAATTTTTAATTTTAAATAATAAAATATTATTTTATTATTTAATAAATTTATAAATTCACTAAAAGACAAAAAATATTTTTTTTCTCAAAACTTCTCTAATATTATGAGTAAACGTTTCAATCTCAACCATATTATGATTATTTTTGAGGTGATTAAGGTTACCGAATGGACTTATTGAGATGTATTTATAATTATTAATTATATATATTTAGTTATATTACTCTAGTGGGCCCTTTCAAATTTGCATCATCTCATTATTATTTTTATCATCTTTTATATGATAGTATATTTTAATACTAAGTCTTATTTTTATTTATAGTATATTAAAAAAAATTTATTTTTTCTCTCGTACATCAAATCTAAATTTAAATCTTAAACTATATTTAAATCAAATGCAAATCCTAATTTGTGTTTGGGGCATTCGAGTGAATGTACGGTAGCGGGAAAAAACAACAAATATGTTATGTTATGATGGTTTGGTATGTATAGTCATACATACATGATTAGCCAATTGCAATTTGACACTCCTACGATTTGTTGACTACCATATCTTAATAGTTAACGATTGGGATTTGTTGCGAGAGAACCAAGGAAATCTGCAGGTGCTCGACAATGAAGTTTAACCATTTTTAATCTTTGATTTGATGGATATGTTTTGATTATAGATTTTAATAAAGGAAAAAAAGTGTTCGGTTATATAAAGAAAAGGAAAAATAGTTGGTAGTGTTTGATGTTGTACTGTAACAATAAAAAAATAAAGAAGAAAAATAAAAAGAGGTATTATAATTATAAATATACACAATCGGTGACTAATACGCAGTCGTTTTGACTGTGGGCCAGGTGCTACAGTAACGGGCTCTCATTTTGGGCCAGCCCGATTTTAGTTTTTTTTTTTTTTAATTTGTATGCACAAAGTAGGAGGGAAAAAAATATTACAAAAGTTCCGATTTATTCAGATAAAAAAAATACCCGCGGAAACATCTTCGATACCTAATAACTTTAAAATAATCGATATGGTCACAAACGTACAACCCATTATATTAAAAAAAACCCATATAGCAAAAAAAACACTTTAAACATGAGGCCCAACACATAAGCCATATAAAAAAAATTGTTACTAATATACACATTTGTCGACAAACTAGCTTAAAAAAAATTGTTACTAATATACAAAACGGTCCCTCAACTTTTAACTATTTACGATTTTCTTACACAAAAAATCCCGTAAAAAAATTAACAAAAAAAACACGTCAAGTTTTTATTGTTCACAACTTTTTTACATTCATCGGCCCAAAAAAAAAGATATCGAACCGTCCCAAAAAAAGAAAATATTCGAGAAAAATTTAACCCGTCCCAACGCAAAAAAAAATTCCCAAATCGTACAAAAAAGGAAATATCCGGGAAAAAATTAGCCAAAAAAAAAACAACCCAAAAATAGCCTAATGCCCAGAATAAAAAAAAATACAAAACGGACCCTCACCTTTTAACTATTTACGATTTTCTTACACAAAGATTCCCATAAAAAAATTTACAAAACCGTCCCAAAAAAAGAAAATATTCGTGAAAAAATTAGCCCGTCCCAACGCAAATTTTTTTCCCCCGAATCATATAAAAAAGGAAAATATTAAAAATTAGCCCCGGCATAACGCATCGCAATAAAAAAACCCTGAAACGTAAAAAAAAATTATTCGGGAAAAAATTAGCCCCGCCGCAACGCGCGGGTTCTTTTGCTTGTTGGGTTATATTTTAGGTAGGAAGATAATGACAAGAAAGAAATATAGTTGGAAAAACTAGTGGGGTTGCGAAAAGACTAAAATACCCTCACTGGGTGGGTATCTAATAACAGTTAGTGTGGCCCGTTAAAGTGAATGACCAACGACACATAACGTTTCTCACTTAAGGACGAACGATGCATTTTTTTTGTTAAAGGACGAAACTTGTTGGTCAACGTATACCACAAGGACTAACGGTGTAATTTACTCTATTTTTATTTAATTTGCGCATTTTCAGTGTACAGAATGTTAAAACACATTATAAGGTGTTGTTTGTTTATTAAGAGGCTCTGAATGTGAATCTGATTCGCACGTCTGAATCTGAATATTTGGTAGAAAAGTCTGAATCTAATTCCCATCTTAATCCGAATAAGTGGTTGAGAAGTCTGAATCTGAATGAAATAAAACTGTTTGTTTTGGTAAAAATGTATATATGTGTTAAACAATAGTACTTACAATTTAAATATAAAACGATTGCATTCGCACAAAAAATAAATTTTATTAAATAAAAAAAACAAAATTTATACTATAATCAATTTAAAGTTAAAAGTAATTAAAAAACATGCAATCTCATGTTTATTCGACAAAAGTAAACGTGTTAGAGTTTAAATTGAACTTTTAAAACGATTAACTAAATGAGTCGCGTTAGAATTACGATGTATGAGTCCGAAACCGTACCATTTAATTTAAACAAAATATAATTGACACATATAATCTTATACATTTTTATATAACAAAACATATGCAATCATACTATTTTAATACTTTTAATACAAAAGATAAAAATGAAACAAGAAAAAAAATCAAGAAATAAAAAAACATTAAAATAAAAAAAATAACAGCATAATAGAAAAAAAAGAAAAAAAAAGACATTAAGAGGTGTTAAGTAAGAGGTTTGTGCCTTACTGCCTCTTAATGGCCAGAAAAAAACAAACGCTCTAAACAGTGTTTGCCTCTTACTGTGCCTCTGAATGACATGAAAAAAAACAAACAGTCTTAATGACCTAAATATCTGACCGCGTCTGAATGAGTCTGATTAAGATGCTGTTAAGAGACATTTCTTAAAAAAAACAAACACCACCCAAGTAATGCACAAATAAGGAGATACTACTATTTTGCACATACTGAAAAGGACAATAAGTGATTGGATTGTTTCACATTATGCGCTTGGAAACCACGCAAACTTGGTAACAAAGTTCTTTTTTGCGATCAAAGTATTCTCTCAAGTTTTTTTAACGGCGAATTTTATTAAACTAGCAAGATGCTAGAAGAAAATTACAAAGTAATTAAATGGGGATTTTTTAACCAATTCTCCCAAGAGAAGCTCCTATTACAACGACTAGAACACCAATTAAAAGCGTGAAGCACAATGTCATCAAATATAACCGATCGTCTTGGATGAGTCTCCTGAAAGATGATCCGATTCCTAAAAGACCAAATAGCCCACCAAGCAACGTAGAAAACACCTTCTAACAAATTCTTAACCTTTGAAGTGAGCCGAACCGAGGAAAACCAACTTTGCCACTCCACGAAAGACGTCCAGGTATGCGGAGTTAAATCCCACCATCTACAAATGCGTTGCAACACAATCTGGGCCAAGTCACATTGGAAAAGAATATGTTGAGTATCCTCCTCACAAGAGCGACATATCGGGCAAGTATTAGACTCAATATTTACCCCTCTACGTGCCAAGTTAACCCTTGTAGGTAAGCAATCTCGACGTGCCCTCTAAACAAAGACATTAATCTTAATAGGAATACACTTCACCCATCTCGTATAATCAAAAGAAGGAAGGAACAAGTCGTCAATGAAATTACGAACCTCTTTAACCCGGAACTCACCATCACCCGTCAAATCACAAAACCAAAGATCCCGAGAATTAGAAAGGGAGATCAGATCCAACTTTGACTTTAACTCCGTCATCTGCTGAAATTCAATACCATCGCGAACGCATCTACGGAAGGAATGATCCAACGAAAAATTTAATTTAATAGCCACTGAGATATCTTTATCCTGTTCCAAAGCAAACAAACGAGGGAATTGAATATGAAGAGGAGACTCTCCAATCCAACAATCGAACCAGAATCTGGTGTCACAACCGTTCCCAATACGCTTTTTGCAATGAGACCAGAAATCAAAACCTTTATCTCTCAACACTTGAAGCTCGCGCAAGATGGAACTCCAATTAGACGAAACTTGAATCGAGTGAGAGCTAATAATATCACCATACAAAGCTTGAATAACTCGATACCAAAGAGAACCATCTTGAGAGACGAAACGCCAAACCCATTTAAGAAGAAGGGCTCGATTTAAAGCAAAAAAACTCGAAACACCTAAGCCTCCATTTTTCTTGGAGGCTAATATCTTATCCCAGGCAGCCCATGTAATTTTCCTATCCGAAATATCTGCTCCATTGAAAAAACGATTACGAATAGCCTCCATTATCTTCAACACTCCTTTAGGAACCTTAAAAATAGACATGGAATAAATCGGAGAAGCGCCAAGAACCGATTTTAAAAGAGTTAAGCGACCACCAATTGATAAGGTCTTCGCTTTCCATTTAGAGAGCCGAGATGTTAACTTATGAATAGTATCTTCCCAAGCTTTATGACGAGACATAACCTCTCCCATCTTCACTCCTAGATATGTAAACTGATTATTCATAACGGAGCAACCAATAGTCGAAGCCGCCTGTTCTACAACAAAACGAGGAACCCCCACTCCAAGAACTTTTGACCTTAAAAATTAAAGTTTTCTTCTTCTTTTTGGTACACCACTGGAGAATCTCATTAAGAATAAATGGACTGTCTAACATTTGTCTTTCGGCGATAAACGCAGATTGCACTTCATTAACAATGTCCCCTAAAACAGTAACAAGCCGGTTAGACACAATCTTGGCAATGTCTATTTAGATATCCAATGAGGCTTAATAGTCTAAGTCCTTGACCAAGTTAGCGTCCGGAAATGAGATGTCTACAACCAGGAGGTAATTTCTCCTGATGAAGAAATGATTTACAGCCATATAAACATCTTGCTCAATTAACAGGCTAAAATGCGAATAAAAGCACATAAGAAAAACCAGTCAGGGCCCGAGGATTTATCTGGCCACAGCCCAAACAGTCCAGTTTTTAATCTCCTAGTTAGAGACTTTCTCGCTCGAGGTCCTGACTTTGATCTTCAGGAAATAGTTTTCGGAAATCTCATATCAATATTAGCACGCCTCTCCGAAGGTTTAGCGAATCTATCCTGAAAATGAGAAAGAAATTCTTGTTTGACATCATTAGGCTGCTCCTTCCAAACGCCATCAATCGTAATACCCCTGATGTTCATTTGATTACGTTTTTTATTCAAAATTCCGTGGAAAAAATTTGAGTTTTCATCGCCTTCGATTGACCATTTGATCTTGGCCTTTTGAGCCAAATCCATGGAATGAATATGATCAATGTTACGAAGAGCAGCCAACACCTCCATTCTTTTTTCCGCTTCTACCTCAGTACCTGTACCTTTGTCAATAACCGCATCTAACTGGTTCAACTCCTTCTTAAGATTTGCAATAGTAGAAACTGTTTCACTTTTGTTATCTTTAATCCAAATCTTGATGTGAGCTTTAAGGAATTTCAATTTACCCGCCAAGTTACGCATTCCATTAGAGTCAACAGAAGGGGCAGAATTCCAAGTTGAAGTAACGAAATCATTAAAGCCCTCGAGATGAATCCAATGGTGAAAGAATCGAAAGGGAACCGGACCATAATCATGGGCCGACTCTCGAAGAAGAATCGGTCTGTGATCGGATAAGAATCTGTCCAAAGTGATGCCGCTAATGTGAGGGAAAATATTTAGCAAATTGTTAGATACAAATTTATTCGACAAAAATAAACGTGTTAGAGTTTAAATTGAACTTTTAAAACGATTAACTAAATGAGTCGCGTTAGAATTAAGATGTATAAGTCCGAAACCGTACCATTTAATTTAAACAAAATATAATTGACACATATAATCTTATACATTTTTTATATAACAAAACATATGCAATCATACTATTTTAATACTTTTAATACAAAAGATAAAAATGAAACAAGAAAAAAAAAACATTAAAATAAAAAAAATAACAGCATAGAAGACATTAAGACACATCTAGTTCACTTTTTTGACTTCTTATCTTATGCCCCTAGGACACAAATTATAAAAATCCATATTCATAAATCTTCTATGAGAAAAGTTCATTTGAAGACCAGTTTCTAACTTACTGAGGGACGAATCCCCGTAGTACATTTAAGTTTGATCTAACGGTAATTAAATAAACATATTTAAAATGTCCCTAACACCATACGCATCTGAGACGTCCTTCTCTCCCACCTTACTTCCGCTACTATCTTCACTCCACCAGATGCCTCCTTCGGTCAACCCTCACTCTCTCTTCTTTCACTCCGCGTTTTGTAACTAGAGTTTAACCTCCATTAGGTCTTAATTGATGAAATTGAGGATGATAGTGTAATCAGTGATTGGAATCTATACTTTTTCCGGTGATGGAAGTGAGTTTGATACGTATTTGAGTGAATTTAAGATTAGGATTAGTAGAAGTGGTGGTACGTTTAAAGTGAATGCGGTTTCGATTGCGTTTCATGATATGTATTATACTGATTGGTTTGTTTTTCATGGAATACGTGAGGTGTTGTCGTTGCCTATGGTTGCTCAAGAGGTTGGGGACGGTGAAGGTGATCCATTTGACGAAGGTGAGAAGAGGATTTCTGGTAGGATGTTGGTTGCTGCTGATCCGGATCGTTCTGAGTTTTGAATTGGATTAGGTACTGTGATTGATTGCTGATACTCTTCATCTTTCTTTGTAAAAAACCTTTTTACTGCTTTTAGAGACTGTTTGGATTCGGAATTTTGAACAGTTATTGCAACGCCAAGAATCAGGTTTAGAGATAACCTTTTTACTAATGTTGGGGATTAGAGGTGATAACTGGGTTGGGAGGCAAAGTTGGGTTACTTGTTAAAACGATTGATTTTCTATTGTGTCATATGCTTGATCAAGGCTGGTTAAAAAACACTTTTTAGTCGCTTCTTTTGAAATTTTCTCTATTACTAATGTCTAAATCTGATTACAAAAGTACTCATATTGTTACAGTGATTATGATATTAGTTTTGGGAGTTAGGAGGTAATTTCATATGAATTCACTTTATAGACTGTCAACATGTTTGACCCGTCTCCGTGTAGTTATATCTATTAGCTTACCTCGCTTGACCCATTAGAGATAAAGCACAACCCAAACTAACTAAATTTTATGCAAGTGGGTTAATGTTACCACCTCTATTGGAGATAGTTAGGTGTTCTTATGTTTTATTATTATGATCAGTTTTCTTGCAGAAACCCCACATACGCTTTGCAAATTGTAATTGTTTTGCCCTAAAAATTATTCAGAAGCCATAAACTTTCAGTTTTGTCAAACACTAGGAACCCTGTAAATGTGAGTCACAATAATTTATTGGTGATAACAACACCTTATCCTAGTGGCTTTGATCACTTATTTTAGTATTTTTGGCTTTTTTTTCAGTGGAAATATGATGGCTGGTAGTGTTTGAGACCTTTAAGAGATCTTTCCATTATGCTTTATGAATGTTGTTTCTTCATTCGAAACTAGTTTGTCAATTCAGTTGCCTAATCTATTAAAGTTGTGCCATAAGCTACAAAGATAACTAAGTTATTCCAAGTGTTGTCTCGTTTTCACGAGCTTGTATTATTTCATTATTGTCACTGTATGTCATGGTTCTAGTTTAATCAGTTGGCGTCTTTGTTATGGATAATACAATTCAGTAACCATATTTTAGGCTCACCCAACTTTAGACCAGACCTGAACAACTAATATCATTGAAAACGATGATTATTTCACGACTTGTTGCTTTTAAAGAAGGGAAAATTTGACTCATTTTAAGCGAGTATTTGGTTATGTGAACTGAGATTATAGCTAGCTGCACTACTGCATGAGTGCAGGTATATATGACGTCAAATGTACCTTAACTGGTGCAGTCAAGTCACTTTCTTTCACTCAGTGTTGTAAGGACTTAAAGGGTGTTTGGATTAGCTTATTTGACTCATTTTAAGCGAGTATTTGGTTATGTGAACTGGGATTATAGCTAGTTGCACTACTGCACGAGTGCAGGTATATATGACGTCAAATGTACCTTAACTGGTGCAGTCAAGTCACTTTCTTTCACTCAGTGTTGTAAGGACTTAAAGGGTGTTTGGATTAGCTTATTTCAGCCCATAACTCATAAGTGCAAGGTCATTGGAAAGTTTCTACATCTAATTTTGTTGTCTTTATTCTTGCAATTGTGCCTCTAATGATTTGTTTTAATACCTGGTGGTTCCTTATTGTTTAAATATGTGACATATTGTCTACAGTATATATATTGATAACTTAACCTAGAATATCTCTTCTCATGTGGGTTCATCATCACGCACTATTACGCTAATAATCAGGCATGACGCTTAAAAATGAACTCAGATGAGAATTCGACTTTAACTTTTGGAACCCATTATTCTATATAAGTAAATTTATAATTGTAGCTATATAGTTTCTCTGCTACCACATGTATTCACAATCAATATATGTTTAAAAAAATTAGATTTTTATACAAAATGTTTCTGGTGCCAAAATGTGTTACACCATTTGGCCATTGGTGCTGCTAAAGTGCTTACTTTATTTTGTCAGGTAAATGATTGTCAAACAATTAGATTATCTTACATAAGCTGCTCGTCAATTAATGTTAATTATAAACATACGTCTATCATTGTAGCTGAGCAATATATTTGGTTTAGACTTTGCAGACAGCTCCTTTGCGTTGCCAACACTAGAGAGATTGTCGTTTCGTCCAAAACATAGACCTGTAATAAGGGTCCTTTATCCTTACTCCTACGAGAGAGTTGGCAGTTCAGTAAGTCTCATTTTTTGTCAACCTGTGATAATATTTGAGTTTTAGCTTTCTAATTAACCTTTGCAGTCGGATAAGTTTTATATTTGATCAACTTTTAGTTAGGATGATCTTTCACTAAATTTGGCATTTATTGAATTTTACAACTTGACCTTGGGTAAGTATATTTATGGGTTAGGTAGTATAATTGTAATAGGTAGAAGTTGAATTAGTAGCTCTCATGTAAGCACAGATGAGGTGCTGGTGAGATTTGGGTAACTCTGGTGCACTCCAACTTTGTTCCTTTAACTCATAAAGCTCAAATTTAGAATGGGGTTGTGCATGCATTATGGGTATTTATGATTTAGTTGTTTGGTTAACTCTAAGGCTTCAGCTACGCTTCTGTATTGCATACAAGTATGTATGTAAGATAGCATATCTTTAGTAAGTTGTTTATTTAGGTTATACCACATGTAAGATAGCATATATTTAGAAAGTTGTGTATTTAAGCTATACCACATGTACTAAAGGGCTTGTGTCTCAATGGTGCCTTTTGTTGTGTGGAGAGCTCCCTAATCAAATGGTTGTGAGTTTAAGTCCTGCTAGAGACATGAGATAAATTTGTATTATAAATATTGTGAGAGTTAAAATTGCCAAAAGAAAAAAAACATAGTTAATGTCTAATATCACTTGTGATATTTCAGAAACAAACAATGTAAAACTTCGATGGGCCAGGCACTTTGTAAAAAAATGATGGGTCAGACTCTTTGGCCACTTGTTTGATTATGATTTTAAAAAGACCATGAGAAGATGGCATGATATGATATTAGAGTCGAAATTCATCTCAAGTTGTTCATCACAATCTACTTCAGTAACAAAGTAATTTGATAAGCCTTTTGGAAAATTTATATCTACCTTGACTGAATTGGTCCTTGACCCACAAGTGGTAATACATGATCACACCTACTTACTAGCTTGATATATTTCATATTCTAAGACCTACAATATCTTCTACATTACAATCACATTACACCATGAAAATGAAAATGTCATTCAAACCGGATGTTATCGAAATAAGATATTATCAGGATGTTATTGCATCGTAGAGCATCGCGCTTTTTAAAACCTGGTTACTCGGGTTCGGGTCAACCCGAATATGAGTAAAAAGTAAAAAAAAATCTTTTTTTTTACTCTTTTAAAAATAAAATATATAAAATTTATATTAAAAAAAAATTCTTATTCGGGTCAATCGGATCGCCCCGAACCCAAGTTAGGAAAAAAGTTCAACCAGATACCCGACCCTATTTAGTATAAGGGGTACTCGGGTTAACCCGAATAACCCGAATAATATTTTGGACCCGACTAACCCGACCCGAATATGCTTAAAATTTTCAACGCGCGGCCGCTATCACCCTTGTTATATGATATGTCTGATATTACTTGTGATACTTGATAAACATATTTAATGTCTAATATCACTTGTGATATTTATTATATAGCATGTCTAATAACTTGTGAGTTGTGATATTTCATTAACATAGTTAATGTCTAATATCACTTGTGATATTTCAGAAACAAACAAGTATGTTTTTTAATCTTTAGTGTCATGTGATATTTCATTGCTTTGTATATTTTTTTATATATTATCACTTATGTCTTTTCTAATATTTTTATACTTTTCAGGTACTAGATGGTTTTTGTGTCTTTCACCGCAATAGACAAGCACAAGAATTGTTTTACTATCGGTTCAGGGTTGCTTAAGAATAAAACTTTGCTCAAAAGTTGTGTTCTTTATGAAAATTTTAACATGTAATGGCATGTTTTTCATTTCATACTTTCATTTTTTTGATCATTAGTGATTTGATAATTTGCTTTCTTGTTATACATTGTTATTTCAAATTCACATTTATTTATCACTTGTGATATTACACTCTAAAGAGTAACAAGTGTTAAGCCGCATGCAAATTAATCAAAAAGGTTAGGCGGAGCTGACAATGTCGAAGGCTGATGTTTCTTTAAACAGTTTTAGAGTATTATCACATGTGGTAAAAATGAAGTTAACAATAAACATTTGATAACAATTTAACACAAGTGACGTTGCATATGTGATAATCCACTAAGGGAATAAAGCAAGCAAACCGATTAACACATGGGCTATCAGTTTAGTTTATTATCGCAAGTGATAATACACTATGAACGTTTTTGATTGGTGACATTGATTACATGTTAAGAATTTTGAAAATAACCACAATTAGTGTCACATTATATTGCTTTATCACCTGTGATATTAATCATATGTTGTCATATTATATTGCTTAATCACATGAGATTTTATTATTATCTATTTATCACTAATGATATTACAATGTCAGGGGTAATAAGTGTTAAGCCACGGGTGAATCTTAGTTGATAAAGGTTATATTTATCACCAGTGATATTACAATCTCAGGGGTAATCAGTGTTAAGCCACCAGTGAATCTTAGTTTATAAATGTTATATTTATCACCGATAATATTACAATCTCAGGGTTAATCAATGTTAAGCCATAGATGAATCTTAGTCAATAAAGGTTTCAAAGGCGGATTTGACAAGTAAGGCTGATGTTGTTTTCAAATAGTCTTAGAATATCACATGTGGTAAAGAAAGTTTATGTATATATCACTTGTAATATTATACCTAGTGGTTAGGGGTTTAGGGTTTTTGGTATAGGGTTTAGTGGTTTAGGGTTTTTGGTATAGATTTTAAAGTTTATGTATATATCACTTGTGATATTATACCTAGTGGTTAGGGGTTTAGGATTTTTGGTATAGGGTTTAGGGTTTTTGGTATAGATTTTAATGTTTATGTATATATATCACTTGTGATATTATACCTAGTGGTTAGGTATTTAGCGTTTTTGGTATAGGGTTTTATAGTTAGGGGCTTAGGGTTTTTGGTATATATATATCACTTGTGATATTATACCAAGTGGTTAGGGGTTTAGGGTTTTGGTAGAGGGTTTAGTGGTTAGGGGTTTAGGATTTTTGGTATAGATTTTAAAGTTTATGTATATATCATTTGTGATATTATACCTAGTGGTTAGGGGTTTAGGGTTTTTAGTATAGGATTTAATGGTTAGTGGTTTAGGGTTTTTGGTATAGGGTTTAGTGGTTAGAGAGGAGGTTTAGGATTTCTGGTATAACGTTTAGCAGTTAGGGGTTTAGGATTTTAGTATAGGTTTAGGTTAGGTGTTTAGGGTTTTTTGTATAAGAGAATAGTTCATTTGCATACAGGATCTTTCACCATACCAAGGGAAAATATTCACCATCCATTTGTGTTTGATCTAATGATGGAGGATAATCTAAGATTAAATTTATTGGAATAGATATGATTAAGAGCCTTAAAAAGCTCACCACCCTTTCTTACTTTAGTGTTTTTTATTTAAAACACAACTTTCACTCTTATTTTTAAAATTAATATCGCAGAACCGCAAAAACGTTTATGATACTTAAATTTACACATTGTGACGAGCATTAAATTATCTTTCAATAGAGGGGCACTTTCATATACTTTCAATAAACTTTTTTTTGTTTTTTCTCGGTGCAGTATTTTGTTTGATATATCACGTGTGATATTACACAAATTTGTAAGTTAGAACACTTCACATACTTTCATAAAACGGGTATAAATATTTGTATGAAACTCCAACTGATTTATCGTTTTTGGCATTGAAAAGTACATATCCTTAGCTTTCCAACCTTTATCATACATAATTTTTGGACCTTCAAATCAAAACAGTTTATTTATAGAAGTTGGTGAATATCGAAGAATTTTAATTTTTATCATCAAACCCGCTTGAAGTATCACATGTGATATAACATATTTGTACGTTCGAACACTCAACATGATGTCATGAAATGAGCATAAGTATTTGTGTAAAGCATTAAATGATTTATCATGTTTAACATTAAAAAATAAACATCTTTACCATTCTAACTATATATCAAACATAATTTGTGAAAATTAAATTAAAACACTATTTTCTCACAAAACTGTTTTAACCCTTTTAATCCTACTAACAGTATAATATCACAAGTGATAGATAACATTGATTACATTTTAATAATTTCAAAAATAATCACAATTAGTGTCACATTATATTGCTTTATCACATGTGATATTAATTATATATGGAATACCATAACTAATGTCACATTATATTACTTTATCATATGAGATTTTATTATTATTTATTTATCACTGGTGATACTACAATGTCATGAGTAAATTGTTAAGCTACGGGTGAATCTTAGTTTATAAAGGTATTGGTATAGGGTTTAGTGGTTAGGGTTTTAGGGGTTTTGGTATATGGTTTAGTGGTTAGAGGTTTAGGGTTTAGGGTATAGATTTTAAAGTTTATGTATATATCACTTGTGATATTACATCTAGTGGTTAGAGGTTTAGGTTTTTAGAATAGGTTAGTGGTTAGGGGTTTAGGGTTTTTGGTATAGATTTTAAAGTTAATGTATATATCACTTGTGATATTATACCTAGTATTTAGGAGTTTAGGGTTTTTGGTATATGGTTTAGAACTTAGGGTTTTAGAGTTTTTGGTATGGATTTTAGGGGTCTTAGGGTTCTTTTGGCATAGGGGTTTAGATGGTTGAGTGTTAAGGGTGTGATTGGTAGCGGAATGAAGAGAATAAATTTAGATTCATTTCAACAAGTATTGTTTGATGAAAAGAAATAAAAAAGTAACAATTGATGAAGAAATGAAAAAATGGAGACGAGTAATTTTTTGACACCACAATTCCTATAATTTTTATCTAGAGAATTGGAGAAAATGAGTTTTAATTTTTATTTATTGTTTTTTGCTTTTATTTTTTTGCTTTTTTTAATCACGGTCGGGTCAATTCAGCCAAGACTAAAAATTCCATACTCGAACCCGACCCTATTTGAATTCCGGTTACTCGGAAGTTCGGGGCCAACTAGGGTCGGATTAAACTCGATGTCAGGCTCCATCGGGTTCGGGGGTGCAACCGAATATGAGTAAAATGTAATAAAAATGTCATTTTTTCTCTTTTAAATAGAAAATGTATATTAAAAAAAATCTTTATTCGGGTCGATCGGGTCGACTCGAACCCGAGTTAACAAAACTTTTTCAAACCGATACCCGACCCTATCTAGCATTCGGGTTATTCGATTCACCCGAATAAATTTTTTTTACTTGGGTAACCCGACCCGAATAGGCTTAATCGGGGTCGGGTCCGAATAGTGTAGGATCGATATTCCTTAATGAAACACTTATATACTGTCAACTATGCGGAATCTAGTTGGCAGTACTAAGAAGAACACACAAAGATTAATCAAACGATTTGTATTATAAACCTTTTTGAAAATTTTTCTTCCTAAATTGCAAGATCCTAATACAAATAACTAATAATTTCGTTTTCCGTGTCGGTTCTAATGTTCTACCTAGAAAATACTTTTATAAACATAAGGATAACCTCTAGTAGATGTACAGTCCTTGTATGACATAAACACTAATCAATACTAATCATTAAAATAACTGTTACAATATAACTACTAACATAACTGTTTAAATGATAATCCTTGAAGATTCCTTTATCCATGGCAGTACTTCGATCTTTAACTTAGCAGTTCTTTGACCTTTTGCTTAGCAGTACTTTGACCTTTTGCTTAGCAGTACTTTGACCTTTTGTCTTGTATGTCCCAACAATCCTCCCCTAACTTGAATTCTACTTGCTTGACTTCAAGTTTCTTGATAGTTGGTCTTCTTTGTTCAGCATCAGTCTGTCTTGTCATTAAAGCAGTACTAGCCTTTAATCTTTTAAGCTTCATCCTTTGAGCAGTATCTTGTACACAATCTGTTTGAGTATCTTGAAATGTAACCTCTTGTTATGAACATAAACACTTCTCTTTGTCTTTGCATCAAACAGATTGTTCTTCTCAGCAATATGTCTTCTCAGCAACGTAAATGGTTTTTATGAGCCTTTACCAAGTAGCCATTTACTCTTGGGCTAGTCAGTTCTTTGGTACCATAAAAAGTGTAATAATCCATGGTGACTAAAAACCACTTCAACACTTAGAACATGAATCATAAGGTTGTTTAATACTATATGACTTTAGTAAAGTCCATATTAAACCATAAACGGATTTGATAGCCCTTTACCTTAAGCCGTTTGCTCAGGACTATCTACTCCTCAGTACTAAAACATTGTGATTTGAGGAACCAATAGTTTTGAGCAAACTATTATAGCTATCAACGGATTTTGAAGTTCTCCTTTAACCAAAAAGCCTTTTGCTTACTGGAGTAGCCAATAATACAGTTAATACCCATGGTGTAATGATCACCATACAATTTTTGTAAATGGTCAACCATCAACAGATTTGAGATGTCTTTACCAAAACTGTTTGATTTGGACTAGTCAATTCTTATATCTTTGAAATATGGTGAATTGATTACCATTTGCTGTGTGGTGGTTAACCAACACTCAATCCCTTAAAACAGTTTGATTTTCAAATATTTGTGCTTTAAACCTTTTTGCACACTCAAATCTTCACAATATTTCAAAAACAACCTTTACTAACAGTACTTTCAACAAGGTACTGTTTGTTTTAAATTAGCAGTACTTTGAACAAAGTACTGCTTGTTCATAGTTAAATCTTTTTATCAAAATAAGATATGTATAAAAAGAAAATTTTGATAAATCATACCAGTTGTT
>BQNB010095034.1:0-24687 GCA_026074375.1 Tanacetum coccineum
ATTTCAGGTTGTGTCTCCAATGACCGTCACTAGGAGCTATAAATCTTGATCTCTCTTTAAATAATGGATGCATGCCCATTGTAATTGTGATGAAAATAGCTAGCAATAAAGCAACATTGATATAGATGGTATGTTCGTTTCTACTTATATAAACATGATGCATTACATTAATACACAAAATTGAAGGTAGCATGCTTTACAATTTGTTCAAAAAAGGTGAGATATTTTATGTAAATATATCAAATAAAAAAGACAACAATTTAAACAACTTGTTCAAGATTGCAAACATTTTACTTCAAAATTGAACAACGTAATTACAATTGCTACTTGAGTGCTCCGTGTATCCGATGATATATAAACTACTTAAACTTCATCTCTTTAGCCGATGTGGGAGAACCAGCCACAAACTTAAACACATGCAAATAAAGTCACAAAACGGCCAACTTAGCTTTTTTAGATGGTATACTCATTCTTATTATAAAAGCCGATTTATTTCAAATTCTTTAAGTTCCTAGAAATGTTACTATCTTATGTTTATTATCTTTGAATATGATCATGTTTATATGACAACTTAATATGTATACCAAGTGTTCCCAATTGCATATCATCTACCAAAAATTTCTGCTATGTACGTACTCAAAATGTTTATAGAGGAGTGCTTGAAATTGCTTGTTTTCAACTACTTATCGCCTTAAAAATTACATAGGTTGTTACCTATAGTACCTTTTAGTGCTTATTTACTCTTAAATAAGCATATAACTAGTCTTTAACCAAAGAGACTCAGAATTGTTTATCTACTTAAAAAGTAAGTTGGTAGTCAGATAAGCACTTAAAATAAGCGATATACGGAGTATTAGTTTCTCACACTCGTGTAGTCTAGATTTTTTTTTTCTTCCAAATTTTACTTTCATCTATATATTTTGTTGGTAAAGTTAGAACAGCTTCACTAATGAGGTTGGTTTTGTGTATCTGATCATATCAGCCGGTTGCTAAATTTTGACATCCACGTCTTCCATCACCCTTGACTCCTTCCGCCACGACCACACTCAAGCACCTTTGCCATCACTCACCGCGTAGACCGTCTATCATGTGCCCTAGATATCATTGTCATGCCCTTTCTCTTAACCGCCTGTCATGTTGAACCATGGCTCGTGCCCGCTTTGTAATCGCACCATACTCGACATACTTGATATATTCTAAGTTCAAATCATTACTTTGATCGTATATATCCGGCCTTTAATTGATTGATAGATTTGTACACGTCGAAACAAAGTGTAATGTACATAACATAAGTGAAACTCTAATGATTTGTTGCGTGTTTGTATTATGTAAAACCTAATCGAATTCTGTATTTAGATTCTCTCAAGTTTGTTTTAACTTTATAGGTCAAGTGAGTAAAACTCACAAAATTTAGTGTGCAACATAAAAAGATCTTAATCCGTTGTTTCTTTATATCGTTGTGTATGATGACCAAAACTTTCATCTTGATTAACTGGGATATGAGAATATAGGTATATATGATTGGACTCTAAGTCATAAGAAAAACTTGCATCTTTATTCTAGGGATAGTCATGTCGGAGTCGATCATGTATTATTGATAGTAGGGGTGCTCACGGTCACAAAACCGGACCGGACCGGCCAAGACCGGACCGGGCCGAAAACGAATTGGTACAAAACGCGGGACCGAGGACCGGACCGAAATGGTACGGTCTGGTCCGGGTCGGTCTTTGGTCCGGTCCGGTCCTACAAGGCATAATCATTGGGTTTTTTGTAAGACCGAACCAGACCGACAGGACCGATGACCGAATGTAACAAAAAGCATAGACCGAGGACTGGACTGAAATACGTTCGGTCCGGTCTGATCAATCCGATTCGATCCGGTTTAGGCATAAAACCATGTCACCTTTGATTTAAATACACTGTTTTCACAACAGCGTATGAATATTGGTTCAAGTGATCCTGTTATTGCTATTCATATAACAGATGGTATTGGAAAAGGCCTTTACAATGACAGAAGCCTTGTATCTTGGAGTTTCCCTCGGTTAGGCTCGTTGACTCCTTTTAAGCCTAGCAGTTGGCCTAGGGGGGCTGTTAGCTTTTAAGGGTCTTTGATTTTAGCACAGGGAGATGTACCATAAGGAAGGTGTTCTGTATTGTGGAAGGGTAAAAGGCCGGGTGGGCTTTGCTTGGTGACTGGAATGGGGTTTGGTTTATCCTCTCTATGTCCAATCTAAGTTTAGCCAAGGAGGTTAGGATGGATTTATAAAAGGGTATGTGTTTTTGTCCTAGTGATGCCTTCATCATTTGAAGGAAATGTAGCTAGGATGAAAGAGCTCCTTTTATAATGTGAATGGGGCTGTATCTTGCACAATGATGCCTGCTTTTTCTTCTCATATACCATTGTGGATGATGGCTGAATGGTGTGTGAGGGGTTAGAGTGGGAAATGTAATTGTGAAGATATGGTTTTGGTGCATTAAGGTGAGCTTAGACAGGTTAGATGAATTGTCTAATCCTTTCCCTGTCAAAATGGGTTTTGTCAGAGATAAATTCTTGTTTCATCACATGAATGTGTTTCACTGTAAGATTTAGGTTGTTATTGGTTAGGTTTGAATTCTATATTCTATGTTGTTATCAAGTTATCTTGTTTCTATTTGTGTAATCATTGTAATTAATGAAAGTTCACCTTGCACCAAAAAATAAAACGGTAGAGATCATTGTCGTCTTCTGTGATGATTATAGGTTTTGGAGTTACAAGGCTGTCCGTGAACAAATTTGACTGTTTGATGTTTTTGTGCTTGTTAAGAACTGAGTAACTCGCCGTTCTAAAAAAAAGAACTGAGTAACTCTGTTTTTGGTTTACTTTCGAGCGGAAGAAGAGGGAGAAGGGGCACACCCCCACCAGCAGCCCAGGTTTCCGACTCGAAAGGGTTCTGTGTTTTTTTTATTCCAGAGGTTAAGAAATGGTATTAGGTGGGTTAGATTGTGTCTGCTGGCTTATATGATGCTATCTATGTTATTAAATTCATCCGCATGTGGTATTGGAGGTGTTGGTTAAGTTGGTTTTATTGGCTAAAGGGTTGGTTTATTCTGTATAGGATCAGATTTGGCATGTACTTAGGTTTCCGTAATTCGGTGAAAGTACTACACTGTATAGGCTAATTGCATTTGGCAGCCTGCAAAAAGTCGATATTGTCCCCCTAAAGGTTAAAAAGTGGATACTAAATAGGTGTGGGTCCGGTTCGTTTGAAGCTCATTGACTTAACTATGGATGGGTCATAATCAGTCTTGTTATTCCATGTGATATGACCTGTTCAGATTAAGAGATTATGGTTCTTCGGCAACTTATAGGTTCTAGCGGCAACACCTACTTGGTCATGTTGCTGGAAGCCTTGCCTCCTGTTTGCTCAGTGCTGAAAGCAATTCCTCACCCCAGTCTTTGGTCAATTAAAACACATGCATCAAAGTATATGTACGATTCATGAAGACAAAACTCACATCACAGTTTTAAATTCCCAAAATTAGCATTGTTCATACATATATAAATCACTATGACATTTACTTGCTAACTTATGCATCCGACACGCTGATCTAAATTTCTAATAATCGTGTTGCACAGTTCAAACACACATGTAGCAATCTAACCAATCCATAAGCAACTAACACGGAAAATAATTGCTTAATTACGCACAAGATTTGAAAAGTATTATTGAGTTCCTAGATTCTCAATGACTACGAAGAATCTAGCACCACAACGTATGTGCAAAGGATGTTTCACGAAGCTGCATCAAGAAACACCAACATCAAAACTGGAAGTGCGTTGCTACAAAGCGAAAAAAGATCCTAAAGATATAAGCATCAGCTATTGTCGCCAACAAGTTGTTGGAGCAAAATCCTATCCCACATTATAAAAGAATAAGTCTTAAAGCTATGATACAAGCTTGATGAGTTAGTTTACTTGTATCTTATTTGTCTGATAGTTGCTAATATTTCTAAATCAACGACCATTAAACATAATAGCTTTTTAATCACCCAATCTGTAATAGCGAATAACTAAATATTTCTATATCAATAGCTATCAAACTATAAAGTGAAATGGTCAAAGTCGATTAAAGTCAAACAGTTCATAAAACACAAAAATTCAAACTAATCGTTTGGGCAGGAATGTCTCTTACCTGTCCAAACTGCTTAGAAATTTCCCTTTTTCTGTATCATCTTGTTTTGTAAACTCATTTCTTTGTCTGTAAACAATCATTGGGTAAAACCCACATCAATCCAATAACAGATCATTTTCGAATCTTGTTTCATGTTATAGATTCCTAGTTGTTTGTTTAGTTGAGCTTGTATTCTTCAATTCATATTGATTTTTAGAATACGACTCTTTCAATTGGTATCAGAGCGCATTCTGGTGGCTAGTTCTCTTATAATTCTGTTATAATGGTTACAATTTGGATACAAAAGCTGTTGGGTTTTATAATCTAATTAACCATATTAATTATCACGAGTACGCAGCGGAATAAATGATCACGTGTAGAACATAATAATTAACAAGATAGAAAACATGTACCTTTTAGCACGAAACGATACACCGTTTAAAGGTAACCGTAAACACCGTCTTCTTTATACGCGTGTGTATAATACAACGCGTAACCACTAGAATCAAAAGTATGATTCCTCTAAGCTTCCACACACTATACGTTCTTAGCAAACGACGAGGTATGCTAGTACTAGTAGTGTATAACAAACGATCTTTATTCGTCTCTTGAATCTATCAACTTACGAACAAGAAATCACCACAAGCGATAATCGAATAATCAAACAAAAAACTCAAAGGTGTTTGTTTGTTATTGTTGATCAAATGAAGACAAAACCAAAGATTCCAAAATCTTTGAAACCGGTCAACCAAGAAGAAGAAAAAATCGAATTTAAAGTTTAGGTTTTAAGTTATTATAATAATGAAACAATTATCCTTGTATTTATAAAGTTGATCTTCTAATCCTTGTGGGATTACTTCTCTTGCCGACTAGGAATAAAAAGAGTAAACCAAACCCTTTAAACTTCGGTTTATTAATAATTAGCCCCTCGCGTTTAACCATTAAACGTTTAACTAATTATTTAATACTCGTTAACTTTTAACGATCGTTTGTTATACATTTAATATATTACATTAATATATTTACTCGTCATTTAACATATAAACGTGTGCGTCCCCTTAGGCTCGAAAATATTTCCGGACATATATTAATCATATATGGTCATAATCCAACAGCTCCCACTTGGACATGTATGAATAATATAATAACATTGGTAAGCGTCTAGCAACACGCCAATGCTCCCAAAAACATCCGAGTGTGGTTTCACAGGGCATGAACAAATGATTTATGAATTTACAATCCCTTTGTTTCCGATACCGTTGTTAAATTGGATATGGATCAATGTCATTCCATATTTAACGATTCTGTTTCTCATATATGAAGTAATCAAGATTACTGAAAATCAATGAGACATATCTTCTTGAGTTTTCAGGTACGGCCATACACACATCTGATTATTTCTATGAGGGGCCCAGTGGTATCTTCTTCAACAATTTGAAGGAACAAATTCTATATTGACTACAAGTGTCCAGTCATCATGTGGCATAAACCATTCTGACATAGCCCTTATTAGTTACCTTATTCAGGACAACTTAAACTATATCAAGAAGGAATATCCACATATGCTAAACCTACTTGCATCTCAAGTCTAAGGATTTATGTAAATAAAATCACGTACAAGATTCACTTGATGACGTCGATCCATAAAGTGATATTCTTGTGGCGGGGAAATCCAATATTCATCTTATGAATATCATGTGAGTTTGGTGGACTCATCCTTAATATCTAAATATCACCAAATCTCTGTAAGAAGTGTCTTGTTTAACCAATATTCCCATATTGTTATGACAAACGGATTAATTTTTAGAATAAACATTTGATATATTCATGGATTTAAAACATGCTAAATATATGACATAATTTATTAATATAAAATAGAGACAAAAATACCAATGGTATCATTATCATAAAATAAATGTTTTACATCCCTTATCCAAGAGAGACTAAAAAATAAAATAAAAAAATAAAAAACCAGGGGGATCTCATGAAACTACTAGCGGACTAGAAGGCCCCATGCCCCTGGCATGTTGAGTATGCTTCCTATTTGATAAAGCCTGAGTGTAAAAGGATCAGCTAGATTGTTAATCTGTGTGAACTTTAAGTATCCTCTATTTCGCCTAAGTTCAACACACTCGCGAACCATATTGATATCGTCTTTGAATAGTGTGCCGGGCTTTCTGAAACTAGTCCCGGTTCATTAGCTAATGAATACAGCTGAAATTTCGCTAGTACTATTTAAAGGTTCTTTTATCGTTGGTACTATACCATGCCCTGATATAAAATATTCTAATCCAGAAACAGCTTCCATGTCAGTTCTGACGCAGCTATGTGTATTCGATTCTGTAGCAGACATTGCAATAGTTTTGGTACTTTGCTTGGGAGCTCTTCCAATCCACTGCGCCTCCATTACAAACGATAACATATCCTGTCTATGACCTTAGTGTCATCTATATCAGTCTAAAATCTATCAGGCATCGCAATAGCATTCACTTCTAAGTTCTGTGCTAGGGATTTCCACCATAAACAAGAGAAATATCTTTAGTATTTTTAAATACTAAAGAATGTTTTTCACAGAGTCCAGTGAGGTTCACCTAGGATTCTGTTGAAATCGCTTGTCATATTTCGGTGCGAAACGCAACATCAGTCTTGTGCATCTAACTGCATACATGATGGATTCCTTCAAGCCGAAGCATAAGGTACATTCTTCATAGCGGGATTTTACCTCTTTAGGCGTTTAGGAGCACCTTGTGATTTGTTCAAGCAAGTCTTTCTTGCATGGGGATATGACCACGTTTGAGAATTATCCATTTGTATCTCTTTAAGATCTATCATGTAAGAGCATTTTGACAAAGTCCAATTAATTGCTTCGATCTATTCTCTATAGATTTTGATTCAAGAATAAATGCTGATTTCCCCATATCTTCATGGCGAAAACACTTTTCCTCAGATAATCCTTGATACTCTTTGTAAACTTGGAATGTGATTTCCCCATGATATGATTATGTCATCAACATACAAGATGAGGGAATGTAAACATTACTCCCATAGCCTTTTGGATATACACATGGCTCATCAAGATTTTGAGTAAATCCAACTTTTGATTTCCTCATCAATCTTTTATTTCCAGACTTCTTGATTGCTTGCTTAAGTCCATAAAATGGATCTTAAGCTTGCATACTTTTTGGGATGATTAGGATCAACCAAAAACCTTCAGGTTGCACCAATATAGATGTCTTTATCAAGGTACCATTTAGAAGGCTGTTTTTAACTTCATTTGCCACTATCTCTTAATCATAGAGTATAGTTGCTATAGATATGAGAATTTAATAGCCGATTGTCTGCGACAGGTGAGACGTTTCTTCATAAATCAACCCCCTCATAGAGTTTGAGTGTAACTCTTGGCTACAAGATGAGCTTTATAGACGTGTACAATACCATCCATGTCGGTCTTTTTCTTAAAAAGCCACCTGCTCCTTACGGTCTTACAACCAGGAGGAAGATCGACAGGACCCATACCATATTGTCCATCATGGATTGTATTTCCTCATTCATAGCATCGATCCACTTATTAGATTCTGAATCTAACATTGCAACTTTATAGCTAGTGGGTTCATTAAGATCCCCTAGACTATGCTCCTCCACCTCTACATTTAGACATAAGTGATTTGGAGCTCGATGTGTCCTTTCGGACCTACGAATCGGAATCACTTCCGCTTGTGGTGGTTCAAAACCCTCCACCTCTTGAGGAATGTTGCTAGTGATTTTAGAAGGTGTTGTATCTTCTTCTTCTTGAATTTCTTCAAGTTCTACCACCCTCCCACTGATTTCTTGACTTATGAGACGCTTCTCAAAGAATTCAGCATACCTTGCAACAACAATTTTGTTTTCAAGTGGGAAGTAGAAATAGTAACCCATCGTTTCCTTTGGGTATCCTATGAAGATACACTTAACAGATCTTTGTTCGAGTTGTGTCAGGCGTTCTCTCTTAATATAAAGAGCCTCACATCCCCAGTCCTTATAAAGTATGACAGAAGTTTGGAACTTTTCCATACCATAATTCAATATGGTGTTTTGTTCAATACTTCTTAGTTGGAAGACATATTGAGAATGCGGTTGCAGACTCTAGTGGGCATAATCCCAAAAGGATAAGGTAGAGTTGTAAGATCATTATAGATCGCACCCATATCTAAACAAAGTGCGGTTTCTCCTCTCAGACACTCTATTATGTTGTGGTGTGTATGGAGGAGTAAGCTGTTGAACAATTCCGTTAGCTTTTAGATAATCTTTAATACTCTTGGCTAATGTTTTCGCCACCCCGATATGATCGTATTGCCTTAATGGTTTCCCGAGTTTGATTATCAACTTCATTTTTAAACACTTAGAACGTTTCAAAGACCTTCATTTATGTTTAAGAAGATAAATACATAACATCATAAAGAATATAATAATCTGTGAATGTAATGAAGTAGCTAGCACCTTGTCTTGACACATGTCTAAGTGGACCACATACGTCAGTATGTATTATTCCAAGAAGATCTTTTGCCCTTTCGTTACTATGAGGGAAAGGTTTCTTTGTCATCTTGCCAGATAAACAAGATTCGCATTTATCAAAAGATTCATCATCCGTTGACTTTAACAGCCCGTCGCTTGTTGCAGTGTTTCATACGTTTTTGTTTATATGAGCAAGACGACAGTGCCATAGATAAGTGGAGTCCAAGTTATGCTTGACTCTTTAGAGAGTGCTAACATTATAAATAGGAATTAAATTTGGTACACGATCCCATGCATATCAATTGGCATAAATACATTACGAGGAACAGCATTAAAATAAAGAACACCATTTTTGTAACTGAAATTCCACAATCCGTAAAAACATTGAATCAAAATCCATTGTCAACCAAACGAGAACTAAAATACACTCTAGTTATATAGGTGCATAATTGACAATTGTCTTAAACAAATCACAAGGCCATTTAGGTAAAACTATGTCAAACTTCCAATTGCTTGATAGACTTGTGCACGAACACCATTACCACGTACAGTATAGAGCTTATTTGTTCAGCTTCCTTTCAATCAAAAATCCCTGGTTTTGAATACATATTTAGGTACCACACCAGTGTCTATCACCCAGGAGTTATTATTAAGAAAAGAAAATAGAATTCTATTGTGAAGATTACTTAAAGAATCTGGCAGAGCCAACTTGCTTCCTTTTCTTCTGCAATCTTAGATCAAGATACAGGACAGTTCCTTTTCTGTCCTACCTCCTTACAGTGTTGGCAGGCATCATCCTTAGCTGGGCGCTCCTTAGCAGTAGGCTTAGGGTTGTTGGGCTTGGGGATATAAACCTTTTTATCCTTTCCTTGCCATTAAACCTATATTTTGCCTTTTGCATTAAGTTATTTTTTATTTGGCCTTCTGGATTTTACCACTTTAATCATCATTACTTGTGGTGTTTAGCCTTCTTAGGTAAAACCCTTCTATACTCAATAAGCATAAGCTTGAATTTCCCATTTGTCTTCCAATGTATGGCATATTGTAATTTCTTTACAATTCCCACAAAATCTTTAGTTAAGGCCATTTAAGGATTAAGCCTCTGAGATATCCTGGGGTAGGCATATTATAAGACGTTCCAGTTAGCTTCCACATATCCTTTAATCTTAAGGACATAGTCAGCAATGATTTACCCTCCTCTTGTTTGTAAGATGGACAAGATTAGATTAAGTCAAACTTCCACTCTGCTTGTTTCTCAAACATAGATCTAAGCTCCTGAACCATGTCATACGGATAGTGCAATTCAAACTGTCTATGTAGTTCAGGGGTTATACTCCCAAGCATAAGACAAGCAATTCAGTATGAGCATATTTGATGCGTCCACTGTGTCTCAATGTTAGGTTCAGCACCAGCCTCAGGAGCAGGAGGTAAAGGCTGTTCAATGACATGCATTTTCTTCTCGACTCTCAAGACTAACTTAAGTCGAGCAAACCAGTCATTGAAGTTATTACCAGAAAGTTTTTCTTTTTCAAACATCGACCTGAAAGCCGAATGGGTTTATGGTTGATACAGGTTAGTGCCATCTACAAAAACATAAGAAGTTCAAGAAATTAGTAATTTCGATAATACTCCTTGAAGGATTATAATTACCATTGTTTAGTTAAATAACAATTAATGTTCTAAGTTAGGGCCAACTTGACATACCCCCTAGACCATATCAGTTGTAAGTCTGCTAGTGATGGTGTTATTCAAAAGGTAATCAACGTTGATATTCACAACTTTTGCAATCCTTAAGCCATATGGGATTTACTTTATTACAATAATATCTAGTAAGCATGTTTCATCCCATCTATGCCACGTGTTAACAGGTCTAACCACAACAACGCTAAGTCGTCCAATTTTAAAACAGTAATTATGTAACACTCACCGTCTCACGGAAAAGCGTATAATTACCTTGTGATTGCAAATCTACATGCGTCTCACGCATAGGTAAAGAGCAGTCTACAAGTGTCTTTAGAGAGAAATTGGATGGCAAAAACTTAGTTGAACAAGGGTATTTTATTTGGCCGTGTCCAAATATGCTATGAAGAGGCATGCATACATCTCGAGATAACAATTTATTTAATGGAAAAACTTTTACTCAATTAAGTTATTATTACGGTATCACCTATTATCATTGTATCTTATACATAAAAAGTGAGACCTTAAAATTGACGATTCAACGTATCTTTAAATTTAAAGATTTGCTTTTTATCGCGGGAAAAGATTAAAGAATGATTAAAAATCATTTCAAACCCTAGACATCAATTCGCGACTTCCTACTTAGTTTGAACTAGGTAAGGAAACGACATGTAGTCAGGTATTATAGGGTAATGGTATCTACGAGACCGAAGTCTTGCTGAGTCTCACCCGAAACCTACCTTGCAAAGTATATAGTATCTTTTGAAATTACGGTATTGATAAAAATTAAAACTTTAATTTAAAGAATACATTACAAACTATAAATTGCTAGTCTAGTCATGGAAGATTTTATATCGGATGTAAGCCGAATCCACTTTTGACTTTTTGCAATAGATAGTTCATAATAAATCTTATTTCAATAATCATTAGTCATGTTTATTTTTGTTTTCAGAAAAACTCTTTATTTTCTCACAAGTCAAGATACTAAAATAAACCATATAGAAAACATCAACTAAACTAATAACATTTATTTAAAATCAACTTAACATTAAGACATGTCAAACATTTAAATATGATCCTAAATTATCCAATAATAATTAAATGGATTTATTCACATAAAGCCCTTCCGTCACTATAAACTCCTGGCACATTTACATCGATATAATCGATTGCGTAAGCCTTATATAAATAAATACCACATAGCACATAAGTCTTTTAACTATTTTAGGCCCCATTGATTCACTAATAAGGGTCTTCCCGAATTCATGAATCAAGGATCTTACCAGTTAAGAAAATATTTAAAATTATGTGTATTTTAATCATATTTAAAACAAATCTTTTTAACAATTAACAAGATTATAATATCTAATATCAATCCATGATAAATTTGCATGATTTTATCATGGATCCTTATTAACAATTAACAAAAACTTAAAACAATTAACAATTAATATATCAAGTTTTTATATAAATTGCATACAACCTAAATCTCGTCTAATTAATTTTATTAACCTTCAAGATCAAATCTTTTTAACAAAAAACCGCCCAACGGGGCATTAAAATTAATTATGAAACTCTAATTTTGTCCAACTTAATTTCTTGTAATTAAAGATTCTACACGATGGCTCGTGATGCCACTGTTGGGTTTTATAATCTAATTAATCATATTATTATCACGAGTACGCAGCGGAATAAATGATCACGTGTAGAACATAATAATTAACAAGATAGAAGATTGTTTACCTTTTAGCTAGAAACGATACACCGTTATAGGTAACCGTAAACACCGTCTTCTTTATACGCGTGTGTATAATACAACGCGTAACCACTAGAATCAAAGGTATGATTCCTCTAAGCTTCCACACACTATACGTTCTTAGCAAACAATGAAGTATGCTAGTACTAGTAGTGTATTAGCAAACGATCTCCAAATCTTGACAATTCAAGCAAACCGAATGTCCCTTTGTTCTTAGGGTCGAACCAACAAACCAACGAAACCCTTTTGGGTTATGTTTAGCGATCGAACAAGAGGAAAAGAAAGCAACCGAAACTCTTGAAAAGTTTCTTGCTTCGGTCGAACAAAGGAGGAACAAAGTAACTAAAAACCTTGAATATATTGAAGGTTCGGTCGAGCAGCAAAGATAGCACAAGGATGATATAAATGTTTTGGTTTTTCTAGAGCATGCATCTAAATAAGAACCTCAACATGTATATATATACACTTAGCTCTCCTAATCCCATTAGGGTTATGATGCTTGGGCCGACTAGGATAAGGAGGGGTCAAACCGCACCCTTCAATCTTCGGTTTATTCATAATTAGCCCTTTAACGTTTAACCAACTAATTATTAATACTTGTTATATAATGATCGTTTATTAAATACACTAAGCAAACATTGTTTACGTATAACGTGTGCGTCCCCTTAGGCTCGAGAATATTTCCGGACATATATTATTCATATATGGTCATATTCCAACAGTTTGAGCATCTAAAAGTGTTTGTTCGACTAAAAAGTCTAACTTCCATTCGAAGTACATAAACATGCGTGTATGCAATGTATACAAAACAGAATCAAACTATGCAATGATGTAAATTCGGATTCACTGTCGAACCATTTTGTTTTTAACTATGAAAGAGTCTAACATGTAATGTTTTCACCTTTTCTAGTCCAAATGAAAAGGATTGTAATGTTGAGTTTAAGGTCAAACGGGTCAAACTTTGAATTAAAGAAACTTGAGTTTTTTAAGAGGGTGTTTGGCAATTCTTACTTACAATTCGTTCAGACTTCCTAATGGTTAAGCGCTTGTTTACATTAAAATATTAGCATAAGAAAAGTTTTATCCAAACGTTAATATATGCTCATATGCTTTAAGAATTACGGTAGTGGAAACGTTGACTATAAGGTGCTGATTGGAAATTAAAAAAGGTTTTCGGATACTTTCGGACATTTTTGGACTTTCTAAACGTTGGTGAAACATATAAAAACATTAGGTTAATAATTAGAAACATTTGAAAAATCATAAAAACGTCTAAATGATGTCGGGGTTGATAAATGAGGTAGGATTCCAAAATTAGTAGCTTTTATTATGTTTTAGCGAAACAGACATAGAAGTTAAGCGACTAAGACTAGTTAGTGCATTTTAAAAATATAAAAACTTAACAAATATAGGGGATAGTATTAACGTCTTGAAACTAAAATCTTTCCTAAAAAGGAAACTTTCTATAAATGGTAACTTTCGGGAAAAATGTCGGGATTCAACGAAGAACGTTATAATTTTACTAAGTCGTTTTTGATAAATAAAAACCAAAACACAAACATACATGGATGTCTTTCTATATTAAGCGTTTCGTGCTATATTTAGTATACTTTCCATTTTCCTAATACGCGTTATTTATCTAGGTCGCGGCTAGATTTCTATATCATCTTTCATTTACGTGATTTACCGTTCGCTCATCTTGCTAAGGTGAGTTCATAGCCCCATGTTTACTACTATTGCTTTACTATTTAGGGTGAGAAACATTGCTTGCTTTTAAACATTAGACACAAATGCTTTACGTTTTTTGCAATCTTGTTTACGTGTTGCCTAAGTAATTGTTAAAACTTGTATGCCCGAGTTATCATGAACCGTTAGTTACTTATGATCAGTTGGATTGGTAAGTAAGCGCGAGTGTTGTAGATAGATCTATTAGGACTAATCATCCCCATCCGTGTAAGTAGCTCTTACATAATTAACTGACGTATACCATGTCGAGTGATACGGTGAAGCTCCATGTTGGCACCCGTCAAGGCAAGTTTATTTAGCATTTTGCATGCTCCCATTACATTTAGCCTCGGTATCATGAGCTTAGCGCAATGTAAATGCCTTTTTATGTGATATTGGTTCACACAGTCCATGAGGTTCACTGGATTCATGTTGAAATCGGCTTGTCATTTTGTTTTAGCTGAAAACTTGAGTTGTGTGGCGGAGGTGATAGTTTTGTGGTTGTGATTTTTGCTACGGGTTTAGGAGTTTTTGTGGAATAAACGGATGGAGGGATGTCGTGTTTATGTTGGTGGAGGTTTTGAGGAACTATGGTTTTTGTTGGTTGATATTTTTGAGTTGGAGAAGTGATAGTTTGGTTGGTTGAGTTGCTTTTTTGAGTTTAATTTGAGATATGGATAGTTTTTTGTTTTAATGTGTATGTTGAAGGTTTGAGATGTGAGGCGATTGGTTGTAGGGAAAGTTTTGGTAGAATTTTTGCAGTTTGAGTAGAAAATATATTGGAGTGATTTAGGTTTGGGGAGGGCTTGAGACGTGTGGTATGAAAAACTTGTGGTAGGCGTTTGTGTTTTTAATGATTTATGGTGTGGTATTTTTGCGGGCTGTTTCTTGCGAGCCACAATACTGTGGTTTTCAGCATTGGGGCAAGCGGGTAGGTCTGTTTATTTGCGGTGTCCTAATACAGATTGTTGTTTGTTTTGTTCGTGGCGTTTGCCCTATTACGCGTGGGCATTTTATCTTGGAGATAAGTCTAGTTTGATAATAATTGCGAGAGCGTCATTGTGTATAATAAACTGCTAGTGTGCATTACTCAGTTGTGAGCAGCGCTTGATCTAGATTTGCTATACAGACTATGAAATCGTTCCCCCCTTTTACACAATTCAATGTTTTCCACATTTAACCAATTCATATTGCAATTTATCAGTGTTTTAATTTCTAACCATACGAGATCAATAAAAATTCTATGAAAATAAGCAAAACTAAACACGCCCTTACGGGCTGATCCGAAACAAACGCACCCTATTTGGGGGCTAACCCGAAACAAACACCCCTATTTGGCTGTTGAACAGCCAACCGTACCCTTGTCGAGTTTTATAAACCAAATGCAGCCATCGGCTGCTTTAACAAAACCAAAACGCACCTTTGGTGCTAAGAACAACCCAAACGCACCCTTTAGGGGGGCTGACCCGAGATCAAACGCACCCTATGAGGTGCTTAATACCGAACCAACATACCCTTGGTACTAGAAAGCCAAACCCGACGCACCCTAAATGGCTTGAGGCAGCCAAACGCACCCCTTTTTAACCATACGCACCCTTGACTAGTTTTATAAACCAAACGCAGCCATGGTGTTGTTGATAAGCCCGTCGCACCCTTGTGGTTTAATAACCAAACCCGGACGCACCCCTTGTGGGTTCTTTAAAACCCACGCACCCTTGTGGTGGCGGTTTCGGCCGTGGGGCATGATGACGAGGAGGAGGGTGGTGCGGCGGTGGTGATGGGGATGAAGGTGGAGTGATGGTGACGTGAGGGTGGTGGTGGCAGCGCGTGGCATAGTGGATCGGATAGATCGGGTGAAGGGGAACATTTTTGGAGTTCACCGAAAAAGTCACCGGAAAAGTTTTTCGGTGGCCGGAGGTGGTGGCCGGCGGCTGGAGTGTTTTTGGAGTTGGCCGGAAAAGTCCGCCGGAAAACTTTTCCGGCGGCGGCAGCATGGTGGTGGCCGGAATCCGGCGGTGGGGCGGTGGCCGGATAAATGGGAGAGAAAAGGGAGTATAAGTGTGTGTGTGTGTATATTTTAGAGATGAAAATGAAATAAATTAGTATAAGTTTTATATTTATATAAAACTTTTAATCTAAATGTAATATGTTAAATAGTTGGGGGTTTGTAAGTTTATTATAGTTGAGGGTTCATTTTGTAACTTTCTTTATATAGTTTTCATAAAAGTGGTTCGGGACCCGTTTGGACGACTTAACGGATGATTCGACGCACGAAACCTGCGCCATTGTTTTCTAAATCATTTTTCTGATAAAAATGAGTATTCACTCGACTAATTTTCGTAAACGTTTTATAAAATTTATTTAAAACGTTTATTATCTATTTTGTGACTTGGTTAAAAATAAAAAGAAATTTTAACTCGGATATTCGCGTTATCAACAACGCTTAAATAAGTAAAATATTAAATAATTTTATTTAATATTTTTATTAAATAAATAGTGATAATTAAAAATAAATTTAATTATTTTTGTGTGTCGGTACCCGTTGTGTGCAGTTTTCAAAACTTTGCGGGGCTGTTTTAGCCCTCTTCTGCTTGTTTTCAAGTCTCGGGTAAAACTAAAAAGTTGTCTGAAATATTGTTTTACATCAAATTGCTTTAGGGTCCGAATCATGAAAACATGATTTAGTGGTTCGTTTTTGATAAATCAACTATGAATTAGTATATATCTTTTTTGGTTTTCGAATCAAATAAGTAAAAAATAACTTTCCCTTGAGAGATGTAATAATAAATATGATTCATATCCACAAGTCTAAGGATTTATGTAAATAAAATCACGTACAAGATTTTAACTTAATGACGTCGATCCTATAAAGTGGATATTTCTGTGAGGGTAGAATCCAATATTCATCTTTGAATATCATGTGTGTTGGTGGATCTTATACTTATTATCCTCCAATAATCACAAATCAACTCAGAATTGTCTTTGTTTAATAATATTCCCATATCGTTAATCGACAACGGATTAGTTTAGCAATAATACATTTATATTCATGGATTTAAACATTGCAAATATAAGACACAATTTATAATATAAAATAAGCAGAATACCAATGTATCATTATCTTAAAATAAAAATTGTTTTACATCCCTATCCAATACTAAAACACAGATGTAACATGAAACTACTAGCAGAACCGAAAGACCCCATGCCCCTGGAATGTGAGTAAGCTTCCTATTTGTTAAAGCCTTTGTTAAAGGATCAGCTAGATTGTTTATCTTGAGTAAGCTTTCCTTTCGGTAAAGCATTCGTAAAAGGATATGCTAGATTGTCATCTGTGTGAACTTTAAGAAGGTTACTTTTATGGAAGTGTTTGGCACCCATCTGAACCCCCGGTTCGTTAGCAATAAGAAGTGCGGCTGAATTGTCGCAAAACACCTTAATTGGTTCGTTTATTGTTGGTATTATACCAACCCTAAAATAAACTTCCTAATTCAAACAACTTCCATCTCTGCTTCTTAAGCAGCTATGTAATTCAGCTTGTGTAACATGCATTTCAGTAGTACTTTACTTGGAGCTTTTCTAGTCTACTGCGCTTTCGATCAAAACGTATCCTGTCAGAGATTTCATATCATATATATCGATCTCAAATCCAGCATTGCAATAGCAATCAACTCTAAGTTCTGTGCTTGGATTTCCACCATAAACCAGGAACATATCTTTAGTGTTTCTTAAATACTTAAGAATGTTTTTCACAGCAGTCCAGTGAAGTTCACCAGGATTCTGTTGAAACCGGCTTGTTATATTTTGCGCGAACGCAACATCAGGTCTAGTGCATCTAACCGCATACATAATGGACCCTACAGCCGAAGCATAAGGTACATTTTTCATGCGATTTAACTCTTTAGGAGTTTGAGCACCTTGTGATTTGTTCAAGTCAAGTCTTTCTTGCATGGGGATATGACCTCGTTTGGAATTATCCATTTTGTATCTCTTTAAGATCTTATCCATGTAAGCATTTTGACTAAGTCCAATTAATCGCTTCGATCTATCTCTATAGATTTTGATTCCAAGAATAAATGCCGCTTCCCCTAAATCTTTCACAGAAAAACACTTTTCAAGATAATTCTTTACACTTTGTAAACTTGGTATGTGATTTCCCATGATGATTATGTCATCAACATACAAGATGAGGAATGTAACATTACTCCCACTAGCCTTTTGATATACACATGGCTCATCAAGATTTTGAGTAAATCCAAACCTTTTGATTTCCTCATCAAATCTTTTATTCCAGCTTCTTGATGCTTGCTTAAGACCATAAATGGATCTTTGAAGCTTGCATACTTTCCTGGGATGATTAGGATCAACAAAACCTTCAGGTTACACCATATAAATATCTTCATCAAGATAACCATTTAAGAAGGCAGTTTTTACATCCATTTGCCATATCTCATAATCATAGAATGCTGCTATAGATATGAGAATCCTAATAGCTCTAATGACAGCGACGGGTGAGAACGTTTCTTCATAATCAACCCCGTAGAGTTGAGTATAACCCTTTGCTACATGACGAGCTTTATAGGTGTGTACAATACCATCCATGTCAGTCTTTTTCTTAAAAATCCACTTACTCCCAACAGTCTTCAACCAGGAGAAGATCGACCAGGACCCATACCATATTGTCCATCATGGATTATATTTCCACATTCATAGCATCGATCCACTTATTAGATTCAGAATCTAACATCGCGGCTTTATAGCTAGTGGGTTCATTAAGATCCCCTAGACTATGCTCCTCCACCTCTACATTTAGACATAAGCGGTTTGGAGCTCGATGTGTCCTTTTGGACCTACGAATCGGAATCACTTCCTCTTGTGGTGGTTGTGGTGGTTCAAAACCCTCCACCTCTTGAGGAATGTTGCTAGTGTTTTCAGAAGGTGTTGTATCTTCTTCTTCTTGAATTTCTTCAAGATCTACCGCCCTCCCACTGATTTCTTGACTTATGAGACGTTTCTCAAAGAATTCAGCATACCTTGCAACAACAATTTTGTTTTCAGGTGGGAAGTAGAAATGGTAACCCATCGTTTCCTTTGGGTATCCTATGAAGATACACTTAACAGATCTTTGTTCGAGTTTGTCAGGCGTATCTCTCTTCACAAGAGCCTCACATCCCCAAACCTTTAAGTAAGACAAGTTTGGAACTTTTCCATACCACAGTTCATATGGTGTCTTATCTACCTTCTTTGTTGGAACCATATTGAGAATGCGTGTTGCAGACTCTAGAGCATAATCCCAAAAGGATAAAGGCAGAGTTGTAAGATTCATCATAGATCGCACCATATCTAGTAAAGTACGGTTTCTCCTCTCAGACACTCCATTATGTTGTGGTGTGTATGGAGGAGTAAGCTGTTGAACAATTCCGTTAGCTTTTAGATAATCTTTAAACTCTTGGCTAATGTATTCGCCACCCCGATCTGATCGTATTGCCTTAATGGTCTTCCCGAGTTGATTTTCAACTTCATTTTTAAACACTTTGAACGTTTCAAAGACCTCATGTTTATGTTTAAGAAGATAAACATAACCATAACGACTATAATCATCTGTGAATGTAATGAAGTAGCTAGCACCTTGTCTTGACACATGTCTAAGTGGACCACATACGTCAGTATGTATTATTCCAAGAAGATCTTTTGCCCTTTCGTTACTATGAGGGAAAGGTTTCTTTGTCATCTTGCCAGATAAACAAGATTCGCATTTATCAAAAGATTCATCATCCGTTGACTTTAACAGCCCATCTTGTTGCAGCTGTTTAATACGTTTCTTGTTTATATGAGCAAGACGACAGTGCCATAGATAAGTGGAGTCCAAGTTATGCTTGACTCTTTTATTGCTAACATTATAAATAGAATTAACATTTGGTACAAGATCATGCATATCAATTTCATAAATACCATTACGAGGAACAGCATTAAAATAAAGAACACCATTCTTTGAAACTGAAATTCCACAATCCGTAAAACATTGAACAAATCCATTGTCAACCAAACGAGAAACTGAAACTACACCTCTAGTTATAGTAGGTGCATAATGACAATTGTCTAAACAAATCACAAGGCCATTAGGTAAAACTAAGTCAAAACTTCCGATTGCTTCTACTTGTGCACGAACACCATTGCCCACGTACAAGTAAAGAGCTCCTTGTTTCAGCTTCCTTTCGATCCTAAATCCCTGTTTTGTAATACATATGTTAGTACCACAACCAGTGTCATACACCCAGGAGTTATTATTAGGGAAAGAAAATAATTCTATTGTGAAGATACCTGAAGAACTGGCAGAGCCAACTTGCTTCCTTTTCTTCTGCAACTCAGCAAGATAAACAGGACAGTTCCTTTTCCAATGTCCTACCTCCTTACAGTGGTGGCAGGCATCATCCTTAGCTGGGCGCTCCTTAGCAGTAGGCTTAGGGTTGTTAGGCTTAGGGATATAAACCTTCTTATCCTTTCCCTTGCCATTAACCTTATTCTTGCCTTTTGCATTAAGCGATTTCTTATTGGCCTTCTGGATTTTACCACTTTTAATCATCATTACTTGTGGTGTTTCAGCCTTCTTAGGTAAACCCTTCTCATACTCAATAAGCATAGCATGAATTTCACCAATTGTCTTCCCCATGTTATGCATATTGTAATTTCTTACAAATCCCACAAAATCTTTAGTTAGGCCATTCAGAATTAAGCCTACTGAAATATCTTGTGGTAGTACATAACCAAGACGTTCCAGTTTCTCCACATATCCTTTCATCTTTAGGACATAGTCAGCAACTGGTTTACCCTCCTCTTGTTTGCAAGCATGGAAAGATTGGATTAAGTCAAACTTCTCCACTCCAGCTTGTTTCTCAAACATAGATCTAAGCTCCTGAATCATGTCATACGGATAGTGCAATTCAAACTGTCTATGTAGTTCAGGGGTCATACTCCCAAGCATAAGACAAGCAATCTCAGTATGAGCATCATATAGAGCTGTCCACTGATCTACAACATTTGGTTCAGCAACAGGCTCAGGAGCAGGAGGTAAAGGCTGTTCAATGACATGCATTTTCTTCTCGACTCTCAAGACTAACTTAAGTCGAGCAAACCAGTCATTGAAGTTATTACCAGAAAGTTTTTCTTTTTCAAACATCGACCTGAAAGCCGAATGGTTTATGTTTTGAACAGGTATTGCCATCTACAAAAACATAAAAGTTCAAGAATTAGTATTTTCGATAATACTCCTTGAAGAAAATTAATTACCCATGTTTAATTAAATAAACAATTAATTTCCTAAGGTTAGGACCCAACTTGACATACCCCCACCACATCAGTTGATCTGCTAGTGATGGTGTATTCAAAAGGTAATCAACGATTGATAATTCACAACTATTGCAATTCCTAAACCATATGGGACTTACTTTATTACAATAATATCTAGTAAGCATGTTTCATCCCATCTATGCCGCATGTTAACAGGTCTAACCACAACAACGCTAAGTCGTCTAATTTCAAAACAGTAATTATGTAACACTCACTGTCTCATGGAAAAGCGTATAATTACCTTGTGATTGCAAATCTACACCCGTCTCACGCATAGTAAAGAGCAATCAACAAGTGTTTTTACTAATTGGATGGCAATAACTTAGTTGAAAAAGGGTATTTTATTTGACGTGTCAAATATGTACGAAGAAGCATGCATACATCTTCGTATCATTGATTTTAATAAAAACTTTTACTCAATTTAGTTATTATTACGGTATCACCTATTATCATCGTATCTTATACATAAATAGTGAGACCTTAAAAAGTTGACGATTCAACGTGTTTCCAAATTTAAAGAGTTGTGTCTTTTTTTTTTAAATAGCACTGTAGTGACATGCCATGTTCACGGTAACTCCAATCGAACGCACAAAGAAGCAGAGAATCAGGTCAGCGCGAAGCGTATTAAAAACATGAATTCTTTAGGATAATCCTCCTTAAACTTCGCTTATAGTTTATTCTAGTGGATGAGTCATACTTCCCATGAGTCCATAGCGTCTAGTTTTAATAAAAAAACTTTAATTTTGAAAGCACATTATGAACTATAAATTGCTAGTCTAATCATGAAAGATTTTATATCGGATGTAAGCCGAATCCACTTTTGACTTTTTGCATTACATAGACCATAATAAATATAATTTCGATAATCATTAATCATGTTTATATTTGTTTTTCGAAAAACCCTTTTATTTTCTCACAAGTTAAGAACTTAAAATAAAACATATAAACATCAACTAAACTAAATAACATTTATTTAAAATCACTTAACAATTAAGGCATGCAAACATTAAATATGATCATAATTATCTAATAATTAAATAATGTATTTATTCACATAAGGCTCCTTCATCCAATGACTCAAGCCACATACATCGAATTAATTGATTGCGTAAGCCTTATATAAATAAATACCACATAACACATAAATCTTTTAACTATTTTAGGTCCCATTAATTCAATAATAAGGGTCTTCCCAAATTCTTGAATCATAGATCTTACCAATTTAGAAAATATTTAAAATTATGCAAATCTTGATCATATTTAAACCAAATCATTTTAACAAATTAACAAGATTTAAATATCTAATATCAATCCATGATAAATTTGCATGATTTTATCATGGATTTCCATTAACAATTTACAAAACTTAAAACCATTAACAATTAATACATCAAGTTTTATATAAAATTGCATACAACCTAGATCTCGTCTAATTAATTTTATTAACCGTCAAGATCAAATCCTTTTAACAAAAACCGCCCACCGGGGCATTAAAAATTAATCACGAAACCCTAATTTATCCAATTTTATTCCTTGTAATTAAAGATTCTACACGATGGCTCGTGATGCCACTGTTAGGTTTTATAATCTAATTAACCATTTAATTAACACGAGTATGCAGCGAAATTACAGATCATATGTAGAACACATTAATTAACAAGGATAGAAGATGTATACGTTTTAGCACGAAACGATACATCGCTTAAAGGTAACTTTTAACACCGTCTTCTATATACGCGTGTGTATAATACCACGCGGAACCACCAAGAATCAAAAGTATGATTCCTTTAAGCTTTCACACACAATACGTTCTTAGCAAGCAATGAAGTATGCTAGTACTAGTAAGTGATATTATAGTCAAACAATTGGCTCTCGTTTTATCTGAATCAATCAACTCACGAATTAAGCAAAACACCACCTTATTTCACAAATACCAAAAAACCCGAAACACCCCTTAAGGTTCGTTTAGGATTATACTTCGGACAAGAGGAGGAAACCAAAAACCCTTTGTTTTGTAGAAGTCGACGAATTGAGGGATCACAAGACTTTTATCTGTTTGATTTGGTTTTCGTATATCACAATAATGAAAAACCAAGCTCTATTTATAGCCCTCAAATCAATCCCCTAATCCTATTAGGAAACTATGTTTCCAGCCGACTAGAACAAGGAAAAGGGTCAAACCGAAAATTCCTTTTTCTTAGTTTTGCGTATTAAGTCCTTTAACTTTTAAATACTTAAATCTCATTAACATTTAACGATTGTTTGCTAAATCATTACTTAAACATTGTTTACGTATTAATGTGTGCACCTCCTTAGGCTCAAATAAATATTCCGGACATATATTATTTACGGTGGACATATTCCAACAGTATGACAAATAGATATTTCCGAAACATACTTTTTATATACCTAAGAACTAGAAAAATACATAAACTGAAAGGATGATCAATAATGTTTACCTTTCATCAGGAGGAGATGATTGGTCTGATGATTCATAACACAAGCAGAATCTTCATCGCTCAGATATAATTTTGACAATGGCTCACTAGAGCAGTTCTCAAAAGACTATCAACACTTACAAATGATGGTGATATTGTTGAAGCTTTGGATGAATATGTACATACTACTCTCAAACCATTTCTATATGCTGGATCTAAAAGCGTGTAAGTTTTATGTTTAACTCTCCCACTTACCTCAATTAACTTGAAAAATTCAAGAAAAAAAATTCATGAGAACTCATTTTATCTTTAATATCCAATTAATTTTATATGCTAACAATGCTCTTAAATGTGCAGTGGTATTGGGCCGAAACCCAAGTAACCGGGTAATCCCAACCCGCTGTCAAAGACAGTTACAAATGGCGGTTACAAAACGGTTATAACTGTTTTACAGTTATTTTACCAAGGGTCACGACTCTTGATCGTACCTTTTCATTCTGTATAAATATGCAACGATTGTAAACATTCAAACATGATGACAGATTCAGATTTAATAAAACTTTACATTTCTGGTATATTTTGATTCAAGTTAGATTTTCGATCCAACATTTGGCATCAGAGCTTTTGGTATTAAAACCAAATCATCATATACCGTTGATTAATCTCACTGTGTTCGTTTCGAATCAAAGAAAACAACCGCACCAATTTTTCGAAAAAAAAACGTTTTGCAAATCATACAAACACAATCAAGAATCATCTTGTGCTTGTATCGGGCGAATCCAACGATTGCCGCCAAGTGAACATTCACTGGAAACAAAAGGGTTTCACCCATTTGCAAATCTGTGTCAAGAACACAATAAACCGAAAATAAACATAACCCAGAAATCAAATTAAGGGTTAGGCACGGCACCAGTTTTATTTCTTATCATAGATTCGAAAACAAAAAGAACCACATAATCTGGATAACGCGAAGTCATCACAAAAAGGGACAGAAAATTTAAAATCATCAAAAGAGGAACAAACACACCTTTTTTGAAGATTCAATATTCGAAACCCTCAATAGAATCATCACCGATTCTAGTTATCCAAAGAAAACCC
>BQNB010095035.1:3069-25968 GCA_026074375.1 Tanacetum coccineum
AGAGTAGAAGATTGAATCACGTTTAAACAAGATTAAACAAGTTAAATGATCAAAGATTTAGAGAGATTTAGTGAGATCTAAAGAGAGAAAGAACTAAGAGAAATTCATGCAAAAGGGTTATAAAATCAGTTGGAGATGTCCCACTATTTATAGGAGCTGAAAGGTGACGGGCTACGCGCGAGCTCACCCCTCAAATATGTAAACAAATACAAATATGTATAAATACACAACAAGGGACGAAAACGCGCGAGACCAAGAAAACCGGAAGCAGTATAGGGTGTCTCCGGGTCGTTATGTCCCAACGAGGCTGAAATGGAAAATCGCAAGACGATTTATGAATTGTGTTTGGATGTCACAAGGAATGATTTGGCACTAAAATTTATAACAATAAGCAAAAAACACATAAAAAAGAAAAGCAAAGAGAATAAGCTAGAACAAGAATCAAAACTAGGAATGGCAAAAACACTTTAAAACTTTTAAACTAAGACACAAAAATAAGCTCAAATAAACTTAAGACAAGTTAAATAAGCTAAACTAACTCTAAATAAGCAAATATAAAAAGCAATTAAGCTAAATTTAACAAGATAGACACAACAGTACTAACAACAGTACTAACAGTTTTAACTACCAGTACTAACTTGGAGTTAGTACTGGTAGCTTTAAGTTAATGCTGTTCCAAAAGTGAACTAGCAGTATTAACTTGGAGTTAGTACTGCTAGTGTGAAGTTAGTACTGCCCTAAAAATGAACTAGCAGTACTAACTTAGAGTTAATACTGCTTGTTCAAAACAGCCTTTAACTTTTTCAAAAATCATTTTTATTTCAAACTAATTAAAAACAGATTATCAAATAACAAAGTAAAATACTTATAAGCAAAATTCAATTAATAATAAGCACTTAAATAAACATGAATTTGTCTAGCAGTATAAACTTAAAACCAACAGTTGTATTAAATAAACTAGCAGTTCTGCAATAGATAAGAACATTAAGGAAAAGAAAAACTTACAGCACCCTTGCTCAAAACAGGGTCAAACAACAAATCTACAAGCTCTAGCTTGTATAAAACAAGCTAGTGATAGTCCATAAGCCCATCCATAACTGGCTTATCATCCAATAAGTAAGCTGTGGTATATTTGAGAGTGATATTTGTTATTTTCTCTTTACTACTTAACTTTTTAGGTTCACTTAGTTAAAACAGTTTGTAAACAAGCTGTATTAAGAGCTTTTGAACACAAAACAACTCAATTAAGAATCTTAACACTTGGAATTAGAAAGTGACTTTAAAAACTCAAACTTGCATTAAAACTTGAAAGTGTTACAAAGCTGAAGGCAAAAGCTGTAAATGACTGAAAATAAGCTTAAGTTAAATTAAAAACTAAAAATTAACTAGATTAAACTAAGATAGATTATGATTTACAAGAAGCTCTATATATATAGCCGAAGTATTGGACTTCCATCTTGTGCTTCTTTGGAGAGATAAAACCAAGTGTGCTAGTTGTGTGAGGAGAGACTAAAGCAAATCCCAGCCTTTGAATTCTTTTGAGCTTCTTTGGAAACAATCTACAGGCCAGCGAAGTGCTTTGGGAATGGAGAGGGATTGCCAATCATGGACTTGATACAAGCTGGGGATGGGTTAGTAGTAGGGTGTTGAGACTGAAACCTCCCTCAATTCATTACTCAAATCTAATAAAATAGTTTCATAAGTATATTTCGTTTTTAATTTAGTTTTTGATTTCTTATATCTAGTTCATTTTTTTTATGTCATATTTTATTCAATATTTTGTTGACTTCTGTTTCATCACCCGGAAATTTAGTACCCACAGTTCTTATGGAAGAAGACTATGCACCAGCGGTCCAACATTAAAGAAGAGTAGATCCAAAAATCCACGTTGTTATTAAAAAGGTGTGGTTGATAAAACTTCTCGAAGCTGGTTGATTTACCCTATCTCCGACACTCCCTGGGTTAGCCGATACATTGCTGTACCAAAGGAAGGGAGCGATTGACTGTGGTATGTGATACGAGGATAATAATGAGGTTGATTTCTCAATCTCTGTTGTTTGTTGGTGTATTCCGTGTTTAGCTGCGGGTTGTAAGCATTGACTTTCTATCGTATATTTGTTTAAAATGAAGCCACCCGCGAAGAAGTGTTGGGGGAACACGTTTCCCTTCTATCCTGTTTTTCATGGTAGTTTCAAATGCTTGCTTGAGAGATTAGTGGGGTATAATCGTTGTGTGATTATATGAGACTATGTTTGTCCCGATGTGTTTTCTTCGCGGTTATTTTCCATAATCCCCATTGAACCCCCTTTTTGTGATCAAGGAAAAGACTACTTTTTACTTTGCCCTTTACGGTAAGATTTGCCCTACGTGGCATGTCCTTACGGCTTATGCAATTTTGTGTCTCTAGGCATCGTGTCACGATGTATGTTAGCTAATCTTTTTATGACATTGGTTGAGGAAGACGGATGGAAGGTCTTTATGGACGACTTCTCGCGTTGTCTTTGGAATTCTTTCCATAAACTGCCTCTCCCGTTTTTTAGACCACATGCTTTCAAAGGTGTGAAGACACAACTTAAGTCTTTAACTGGAGAGAAGAGAAGAATGAGCCAGTTTTTATGGTTGCTTCTTTATTAAATTTGTTAGGATTAGAATCTTTTGCAGGCGAGAACATTGAGAAAGAAGGAGCGATTGAGTCCGGAGTAAGGGCAGCAAGAAGTATTTTCCCAAATTGGTGTAACCATGTAGATCAGCTAGAAAGTTTCACAACAATATAAGATTTCTGACAGAAGGAAAGAAGGGAAAGCAAAAAAACAAAAAAGATGAACAAGAAAAAAATAAGAAGAAAGGAGATTTAAATTGGAGAGGAGAGGTTGTGATTGTCCCACCACAGAAAGCGCAAAAATTATCGTATTTTTTTTTTTTTTGTCTCTTTGCATATCAGAAGTTGTTTACTCTCATTCGTCGCACCTCCGTCAAAGGAATTAAATTAGGTATGTTTTCTTTCGGTCATGCCGTGTTTTTTTTTGTTCCTGGCGGTTTTTTTTTTTTGGGTTGGTGCATTCAGGATTTCTCAATAACAAATACAAAAAACAAAAATATATCTATTCCGCTCATTTATATTTATTTTTAACTATTGGTTTCTCTCCAGTATCTGCCTTTTGTGAGTAAGTTTTAGAAAGAATAAGGTTTAATACTCATTCATTCTTTTTTTTTCCGATGTTTTTGTGATTTTTTGGACTTGCCATTTTATATTCGAGCTTTTCAAACATTGACATCGATAGACTTACGGAAGCTCCAATCTTGATTTGACTCCAAACTGGGACCTTGCCTTCCATTTTTGAGCTTATGTGACGAGTTTTTTGCAAAATGCAAGCGGATTTCGCATAGGTTTGAGTTTGGGGGCAACGCGGGCACAACGTTCATGAGAAACATTTTCGGCGCCTATCACTATGCTATAGTAAGACCTTGATTGAAGCACAAACGATACTACACTACGGATCTGAAAAAAGAGTTACTTGCCATAGTGTATGCTATATCGAAGAAATTCAGGTCCGCTCCTCATCATGAACAAAAGTAATAGTGCATATCTGGAATCTGATTCTGTTCCCCCTCTCATAGTATCACTTTGCAATATAAGATAGGATGCCATGCCAAGGGCGAGGTTAGTGATATGAGAGAGGATTTGTCTTTTCATTTTTTTTTTTTTTTTTTTTTTTTACCGCATTTATTGGTTTATTTGTATGGTGTGTGGGTTTTTGTTTTTTCCTTTCCTCCAGTAGATATTTGATCCCTGCAAAGGGTTTTATTGATACTTAGATGATGGATGCTCTTTTTTCTTTGTGTTTTGATGAAGAATTTTTTTTCTTGGTTGAGATTTTAGTTTCTTTTGATGTGATGTTAGTTGAGATATGTAGAGAATCGCTTCTGCAGGTTTTAGTCCGTTTTTGCAGCGGGAAAAGAGAATTGAGGTATCTTCTGTCTCCCAGAGAGGTTGGGAGAAAAAAGTTAAACCCGTTTTTTGTGTTTTTTATTGTGAAAACTTTTCGTCATATGATCCTAAGAGATTAAATGAAAGCCTTGTGTTCCTCTTTGGACAGGAGGAGTAAGTGTTAAATATGGTGACCTTTCGTTGGAGATTATGGGATAGCAAAAAACCGGAATTTTATGTTGTTCGGTCGTTCTAGAACCCCGTGGTTTGCGCGGATTGCTGCTTGCAATATTACCACCGGTCGGGGGTGGTTTAGAATTAGTAGATTAGTGCGGTGTGTGTTTATGATTGGTAGTTAGGAGTTTAGTGGTAGTTTTGAGTTAGATTAGTTTTTGATTTTTGGTGGAAGTAGTTGTGCACATTGTGTTCGATATTTTCGCTGCTGTGTGGCCCAACAGAAAAAAAAACAAGTTTTTTCAAAGATTGGTGTTTAAACGCATCTATTTCTCTGTGGGAGGTACTTTACGCGACCTCCTCCCCTTCTTGTTTTTGTTTAAAATATGTTATTGGCGGCGGGGGTGAATGCAAAGAGAGTGGGGAGGAAAAGGAAAGAAAAGAAAGGGAAAGAAAAAAAGAAAAATAAGAAATTAGAATGTGGGAAAAAAGAAAAGTGAGTTAGCGGAAGGAGGAAAAGGGACGGAGAAGAAAAAAGAAAAGAAAAAGGTAATAGGTAGTTATATATACAAGTTGGGCTGTTGTGTGATTTGATTTTGTTTTGTTTTTGTTTGTGTTGTGGTGTGACAGGAAGAGAGGAGAGGCCTAGAAGGGTGACGAGATGAGGTTGTGAAAGATGAATACGGGGAGAAATCATGTGATGTGCGACTTCTTGGTTTGTGTACAAGAAAGGCCTCCCCCCCCTCCACATCACTCTTCTTTTATTCTCTATTTCCCCCTTTTATTCTTTTATAAATGATGAAAGTTCCTCAAAATTGGCATAATCTAGCCCCCCAATGTGGTTTATATGCTAGAACGTGAGAGTCTGTAACTCTGTTGTGGGGTGTTGTTGCTGTTTGGCTTCGTTTATTTTTGAGTGCTCTCCCCTGGCAATGTTGATAAGATGTGTTTCTTTGCGCTTTTGGTCTAGTGTTGTCTTCTCTCATGCGGGCAGTTGGAGAGCATCTATTGACTTGTTGATTTGGCCTTCGTCCCCCACACACTTTTCCATCCGATGTCCACCCCGTGATTTGTGTGGTATCATCTTGGTGGAGCTTGAAGACTTCTGTCTATTCGTAGCCAAAAAGATCTTTGATACCTTTTTGTCGGTTTTTTTTTTTTTCCTTTTGATTCTCGGGAGTTATCATACCTTATCCATCTAGTTTGTTAAAGCCATGCAAAGAGCGAGACCAAATGCCAAAAACATACAAATATTGGCAAGCTGAGTTTTGAGTTCTTGTCAAGTAAGCTGTTGTGGCATAGACTTAACGCTCGTTTGCGCCTAACAGTGTCTGCAGTATTTGTAGAAGATAAAACAAGATAAAAGAAAAAGAGACATTCACGGTAAAAAATCGACTGTGATAGTGAGAACTGAACTCTCGACATACATTACTGTCACACTATGTGTGCTAGATCTCGCTTGTTTTTGTGTGAAAAGTCAGACTTATGAGCCTGCGGGAGGCGGCATGACTTTTATGGGCCCGTTCCGTCTTCACGTTAGGGAACTCAAGTATCATTCTCGTGGCAGTCGACAATTTGTCAAAATGGGTTTGAAGCGAAAGCGTCCTCCCTACCAATGATGACGAGTAAGTTTGCAAATTTTGAAATCTCTTGTCTTCTCCAGATTTGTTTTCATCCCGTACGGCTTTGCGCGATGTGCTCTTATGATGTGCTGAGTGTAGCTCGTTTTATTTGATGTAGAACCAGTTGACTCTGTGCCGTTTAACTTGACATGCTCTAGAAGTTTTATCATTAGGGAAATATGCTCCCATGTATCGATTGTGTTTGTTAGCGAGACTAACATAACCTAACCCCTACCTTCTATAGACTACTCCTACTACTACCTTTGTTGCACTCGCGGTTGACGAAAGACAAGCTTTACAATAGTGTATGGTGAGTCAGAGCTCAAGGGCGAGAGTGTTAACAATCCATGAGGATCGGATGGAATAGTTAAGTCGGAAAGTATCAAGATCGTTATTTTTAGGTGGCTTTGAAAAAAGATGTTTGAAATTGTTGGAAAAAGTTTGGGTAGTTATGTGCCTTTGTTTTCAGTGTCTTTCTTGTGGTGTCTTGAAAAAAATTTTGTCTTCGCTTGAAATGAATCTATCTTCCATTGCTATTTGTTGTGATTTTTTGTGAAAAGTAAAATGAAAGAAAAAAATTTTGCTTGTCTTAAAAGTTGTGTGATTGTGTGAATTTTTTGAAAAGAAAAAGACATCCTTTTTTGAAAGGCATCCTGTATAGTAGGCGTGAAAAAACCGTTTGCAATCTTTCATGGACCTGGTCGGAACAAACTATGAAGATGATATGCAATACTATGGGCCTTCTTTTACGCACAGTTTTACTGTACGAGAAACACCCCAATCGGGTCGTTTTGATGGTTTTGTTTATGTGTTTATTTTTTTGTGTACTCCTGTGTTATTTAAGTTGTGTATGGATAAAAGGGTCATGTTTGGCGACATTACATTTTTAGGTCCTTTTTGCGTGTCTCGATAACTCTTCTTCCGTAACCTTCCTTGTGTTTTCGTTTGCTGTAGCTTTTGCTGTAGATCAACACACCAAAGCTCTTTCTCTTCAGAGTGGCCTTCTTTGTTTAAAGTCCTAGAGAGACAGAAGAGTCATACTCTGTCAGCTATCACCTGTGATGAATTTAGAATGTGATGATCACCAGGTGTAGTGTCGTGTATGCTTTGACAAATCGTCCTACAATGAACTTATAATGATATAGATAGCAACGCTGCAGACTCTGCTTATGAGAACTCTTTGATCTGAATGTAGATATGTGACTACACCAAACAAAACAATGGGCTCCATGTAGTACAGCGTCGTGTGAGATCGTTGAACCCGGTTCCTTTCAACATTGTACGTTTTGATGATCGTTTTCGTCCTGACGAATTTACTTCCTATCCATGTTGATATCGAGTCCTGCCTCTTTTAATTTCATGCGGTATTATATCGAGAGAGACTTTGTTCTGCCGGGTCGTACATAAGAACGAGACAGTAAGGCCTCGTTGGAATAGCGGTCGCGCTCTGTTTTGTTGAGTGAGTGCAGCCTTATCTGATATATTTTGCAGCGCGCTGCTCCTCTTGGCAGGCTGGTGCGCTCGTCTATTGCGCGTCAAGAGCGACAAAGGGCCAAATTTCAATAGTGAATGGTCCATTGCGTTCATGCGACTACTTTGGAGGAGAACGTCCCAACTTGGTAGTTACCAGATCTCCAAAACTTTATTCCCCCAAGGAGAAGACATTAAATCCTTGTGATGGGTCAAGCATTCGCGGACCCTCAAACACAGGCTTCGTGGGAGTTCTTCTGGTGTGTCTTGTGATCTTGGAAACGTTCGCCAACAGGGAATTTGTTTATTCATGGTGCCTCATCCGCTTAGTCGTTAAGCTCATCTCTGCTATTAAGGCACGTACCTTGTTTATCTCTATGGGTTTGCCAAGGTTTTCTAGGCTTCGGTTATGGACACATCTTTGGAGAGTCCTAATTAATGAAAATCTTTCTGTTGTTCGGGATTTCGTGATGTTTTTCACAGATGAACGTCTGGGACTTCCTCCGGCTCAGACTCACACACCCCATCTTTTCCTGGACTTCCTCCGGCTAGAGAGACTGAAATGGCATTGAGTTATTTCCCGGTGTGAACCTATCTCAAAGGCTCCGATATCGTATGGCCACCCTGTTGAAGTGAAAGAGTTAAAGGGAGCCATTACAGGGAGATGTTGGAGAATGGCTTATTTGACCAGTATTTGCCTTGGGTGCATCCGGTCTTATTTGTTAAGAAGAAAGATGGGAGCTATGCGTTGTGTATTGATTACCGCGAACTCAACGCATTCGATTCGTATCCGCTATCCTTTTCCGCGAATCGACGATTGGTTTGGACCAACTGCAAGGGGCCAAAATACTAGATATTTTTTTCTAAGATTGATCTGCGATCTGGTTATCACCAGCTTCCGTCGTGAGAGACGCTATGATATCTGCCTAAGACTGCTTTTCGTACGCGTAAGATATCTTGTAACCATCTATTCCCATCATCTTTTATGGCCAATACGAGTTCTTAGTTATGCCCTGCGGTCTGACTAATGCTCATGCGAGTTTATGAGATGTTGAGAAACCGTTATTTTCCCACGAGTACCTTGACAAGTTCTGTTAGTGTTCTTCATCGACGACATCCTTGTTTACTCCAAGTCTGGGAAGAGCTATGAGCACATCTTCGGATTTTGTTAGAGATTCTTTGAAGAAGAAGTTGTATGCGAATTTTCGTAGTGTGCGTGTTCTGGTTACTACAAGTTCGCGTTCCTTGGTCATATTAGTATCTGGCAGACGGCATCATTAGGGATCATCAAAGGTTGAAGATGATCACCAAATGGCACGAGCTTACTACGTGACGGAGGTGAGAAGTTTTTTAGGGCCTTGCTGGCTTTTACCTGACATAGTTTTTGTTTGCTAGCGGAGTCTTTCACCAGATTTAGCTTTACCTTAACCAGCTGGATGAGAAAGGGTGAGAAGTTTATTGTGTGGAGGATGGAGCGTCAGGTGAGTTTTGAGGGTATTGTACGGAGATTGTGTCTGCTCCGCATTATTGACTCTTCTCAGGTTCCGGTGGTTTTCAGATATTACTGTGTATTGCATCGTAGAAAGGTTTGGGTTGTGTTTTGATTTGCAACACGGGAAGGTGATCGCCTACGCTTCAAGACAGCTTTGGAAGCTTATGAAGTAAATTATCCAAAACCATGATCTTGAGTTAGCTGCCGTGGTTTTTGCATTGAAAGATCTGGAGGGGACACTATCTGTATGGTGTAGCTTGTGGATATATTTATCTGATCTAAGAGTCTCAAATAGATTTTTACTCAGAGAGAACTTAAATGAGACAAAGTAGATGGTTGAAATTTCGGAAAAGTTATGACTCTAACATACATTACCATCCGGGCAAGGCTAATGTGGTTGCCGACGCACTTGTCGAAAAATCTGGGATGATAGCTGTTTTGATTCCATTAATCCTTCGTGATTTAGAGCGTTCTGGATTGTTTTGAACTATGTGTACGAGGTTCTGGTGATAGTTGGAGCAGTATGTGGATAGAGTCTAACCTCATGCTTACAGATCATAGACGTCAAAGGGACGACGGTGAATATGTGCCGGCGCATGTAAGGTCTGTATTGCGCCCGCGCAGAAGTTGTTGGAGTGTACAATATAAGATGTAGTTGTGAAAGTTTGAGTGAGCGTGTGAGTGAGATAGCTTGTCTTTCCATTACCCGTGTTTCCATGTTGTTGTTATTGTCCAGGATTGCCGGATTGTGAAGACTCTCAGTTTTGTCTCAGTCATAAGAGATTCACATCTCAGCTTCATTGGGAATCCACTATCCTATTCTTATCGATAACGTTTTTCTGTTTGGCATACCTCATAAACAGGCCTTTAGGATTATGTAGTTTCAGCGTTGATGATGACGGTGTTTTGTGGTTTTGGAAGATAGGCTATGTGTACACTAAATGATTGGTACTTCGCGAGTAAGGTTTATGACGGATAGCTTCATCGTTCTCCATTTATACTATTCATCCCGGTTCAACCCAGATGGCTCCTCATTCCTTTACAATGATTTAGAAACAGTACTTTTGGTGGAACGGCATGATGCAAGGATGTGGTTACGTTTATATGCCAAATGTTTGACTGCATGTCAGCAGGTCAACTAATTGAACATCCGAGCGGCTAGTGGTTTGTTTAAAAACCGTTGCCTCCTTCAAAAAATCGAGACGATGTTTAGTGCTAGTTTGGGGGGGTATTCTTCGATTTGATTGTTTCCTGCAAGCATTTTTTACCACGGTAAACCGTTTTTTTTTTTCCACACAAATACAAAAAAATGATAAAATTGAAAATTTCAAAATATTATAAGGGTTGTTTGTCACAGTTTTGTTTTTCTTGTGGGTAGAATAAGAATAATTTGTGACTTGATCGGGCGTGTTGAAAGCCGAGCTAGTTCCTTAGGCCCAATGCTTTCACGGAATTCTATAGCTTGCATATTTTAATAAAGTGAAGAACGAGAAAAGATAGAGTTAAATATAAGTTAATGTGCTAAGCAAGATTCTGCTAAAGCACGTATTTGTACGTATGTTGATTGGGAGATGATGTGTTGTCTGATTGTGAGTGATTTGAGTATCGTGTTGGTAATGTGTTTCGCTTACTTGGTGAGTGTGCCACGTATACTAGACCTGTACAGACTATATGAAAGTTAATCGTTGTGCTCTGTAGCGGCAGGTTTCGATGGTGTGGAGTGATAGACTAGGTTGAGAATTTGTAACTTGAGTTTGTCATAGGACGGAGAGACGCGCGCTGATTAGTTTCGGACGAATAAGTTGATAACTTGTCTCTCTAATTAGAAGCTGGTGTAGGAGTGAGAGTGAATGCCAAGAAAATGCACTAAATAGTTGGAAATTTTGCCAATGAAGCATGCAGTTGATATTATGGAACAAGTAAAGATGTGTCGTGTTATCCACTCCGCTGCAACGGGGGGGGATGGGGTTCAAACTAAGAGTCTTTACTTATAGGGTTTGGACCATATTCTTGCATTTGTGTCTGTGATATCTCACTTGGAATATAAGGTCTAGGTGAGGGTTCAAACTGAAGACACGATCCTTTTTTTTTTTTTTTTTTTTTTTTTCCCCCTTTTTATTTTTTTTTTTTTAGCCATATTAGATAAAGGTGTTGTATGTGATTTTCCCACTACGCTAGCACCGGGGTGGGTTTTCAAACTAGAACATCGGTTTCGCGTTATCTTTTCTCTTCTCGTCTTGTCCCTCCTTACTGCCTCCATCCAACAAGCAACGATTATGGTTATATTAGTAAGTTGGCGGAGATTTTTGACAGGAACACGTTGACTGCATGGCTACATCCGACTTCTATTGTGTCCGATTTATTTTTTTGTTAGTTTCGTTTCGTTGGTCGTGATATCTTACTCCGTTAACCACGAGGTAGGGGTTCAAACTAAGCAACGCATTCCTAAGCTTTAAAGAACTTATGATTAAGATGTTGAAAATGTTGCAAAAAGTTCTAAAGTTTAAATCTCGAAATCAAGTTACGAAGTCTTAATAAATTGTTGCTTTTGATGTCATGATTCATTTTGAATGATGGACTATGAAAATAAGTTTGGTCTATGGTTAAATATTAAAATGATGTACACACATTCAATCGTATTCCATGTTGGGAGTTGAAAATTGTCTCAAGTCATAAGTTATGAGGGCTTAACATCTAAACTTATATCGACAATGATCTTGTTTAATTGCTTGTAGCTTGGAAACTTCTTACATATTTGTGAAAAATCGAGGACGATGAATTATCCTGTCAGGACATTCCGTAGATCACTCTAGGTGCGCTTTTCATTCTATTCGACGTGACACTCGATCATCGAAAGTTGTTAGGGTGTATCGACTGAGAATGGAGAAAGCAAATACTCGTGAGACGCGCTAGAGATAAGAAAATGGGATAAAAATCGCTCGCGGAGTAAGTGAGAGCGTGTGGTTAAGTAGTTTAGCGTGTAGAATATCCTCTGCGGAGAAATAGTGTGCAGATTGAGAACTCTCCCAAGGGGTTTCACATGGTTGTCTTCATAACATTGCGTATGGATCGAGGGACATCACATTCCGCGGTGAGTTTGGAGGACCAGGTGTTCGTTGTGGGAGATAGAATAGAATATAGTCAGATCGGTGATAGCTGTTGTACACTCTTAAAAACGAGCTTATAGAGAGAAGTGTGAGTCATGTATGGAACAGACAAAAACATGCCAATATTTGTTATGTTTTGCATTTTGTGTTGGTGCTGGAAGGATATCTACAAGAAGGACGAAAAACCAATTCAAAAAAGAGACAAAATAGGACACGGGTTGGAAAAAGTGGTGTGGAGACGAAAGCAAATTCAAAGCAAGAGTCTATCTCGAGCATAGAAAAAGCAAAGGGAATAGACGTAGGAGCTCTAGTTATGTGAGAGGTGTCTCAAGAGGATAATTGTGCCAAACCCCTAAGTTTTAATTATCATTAAACCACGGGGGCTGATTATGCCAATTTGGGGAACTTCATTTATAAAAGAAAGAAAAGGGGAAATAGAGAATGAAAAGAAGAGTGATGTGGAGGGGCCTTTCTTGTACACAATCCAAACATTCCCTTAATTCATCTTCAACCTCTCTCTGTCACAGCCCAACTTGTATACCTTTTTTCTTTCACCACTCTTTCCGCCAATACAAAACCAAAGCCAAAAGCACCGGGTTTTTGCTTCCCATTCTTCTCTGTCAAAATCACTCATCACCCTACTAATAATACCCATCCGCTTTATAAAAGTCCCATGTTGGCAATCCCTCTCCATTTCCAAAGCACTTCGATGGCTGAGATTGTTTCCAAAGAAGCTCATAGAAATTCAAAGGGCTCGGGATCTTGCTTTAGTCTCTCTCCTCACACAACTAGCACACTTTGTTTTATCTCTCTAAGAAGCAACAAGATGGAAGGTCCAATATTCGGTTATATATATAGAGGCTTCTTTGTAAATCATGAAGTTAGTAACTCTGTTTTCTTTAATTTTTATAACTTAGCTTGTTTTTAATTATTTAAAGCTTTTGCTTTCAGCTTTGTAACATTTCTAAGTTTTAATGCAAGTTTGAAGTTTTTTCACCAGTCAATGTACATTTACCTCAATACACGTGTTAAGTTTCTTATTCTTGTTGTTTGTGTTCAAAAAAGCTCTACCACAGCTTACTTAGAAGACTGTTTTCATTAAGTTTTAAACTCAAAAGTTAAGTAGTAAGAGAAAAATATACAATATCACTCTCAAACTTTACCAAAGCTTACTTATTGGATGATAAGCCAGAATGGATGGGCTTATAGACAATCAGAGTTGATTTTATACAAGCTAGAGCTTGTAGATTTGTTGTTTAACCTGTTTTGAGCATGGGTGTAGTAGTTCTCTTTTTTCTTGCTTTACTAATCTATTCAGAATGCTAGTTTTTTGTTGACACTGTTCGTTTTATAGTTTTATCTGCTGTCTAAATTCATGCTTATTTGAGTGCTCTCCGTTATTATGGGATGAAAATTGCTTATAAGTGTTTTACTTTGTCATTTGATAATCTGTTTTTAATAATTTTGACATAAAAATGATTTTTGGAAATGTTAAATGCTGTTTTGAACAAGCAGTACTAACTCCAAGTTAGTACTGCTAGTTCATTTTTAGGACAGTACTAACTTCACACTAGCAGTACTAACTCCAAGTTAATACTGCTAGTTCACTTTTGGAACAGCATTAACTTAACACCTGACACCACACCCTCGCCCACAACATGCTCTTTACGTACTAACTCCTAAGTTAGTACGCTAGTTCAATTTCTTGGAATTCATAAGGGTAGCAGTATCTAAAACTAACACTAGCAGTACTAACTTTTAACTAGCAGTACTAACTTTAAGTTAATACTGGTAGTTAATACTGGTAGTACTGTTGTTAGTACTGTTGTGTTTCTCTTGTTTAATTTAGCTTAATTGCATGCTTAATTTGCTTATTTAGATTTAGATTAGTTTATTTGTCTGCCTTAAGCTAATTGGAGCTTATTTGTGCCTTAGTGTAAAAGTTTTTAGTAGCTTTCATGCTTGTTCTCGTTTATGTTCTTGTTTAATTTTTATGTGCATTTGCTTTCAGTATTAATTCACAAACATTCCTTGTGACATCCAAACACAAATCATCATCGTCTCTCGATTTTCCATTTCAGCCTCGTTGGGCCCTGCATGCTTGGTCGGAGTTCCATAACGGGACCCGGGAACCACCCTATACTGCTTCGGTTTCTTGTCGCGCGCGATTCGTCCCTTGTTGTGTATTTATACATATTTGTATTTGTTTACATATTTGATGGGGCGATCTAGCGTACAAGGACTTAGTGTGAGCGATAAAGTAGCCAGTATGCATACTCACAGAAGAACGAAATGAGTCGTAGGCATAATGCTACTTAGACGAAAGTGGACTTTGGAGAGAGAGAGAGGAGAAAGTATCTTGAGGAGTCAGATCTAATCAAATCTCGAGAAGATAAAGAGCTTCGTTGGGGGTAAGTGTCGCTCTCGCTAAGCAGCTCTGCAGCTTCATATCCTGAAGCAGAGCTCCCAGCTCTGCTTAGATACTGCGCAGGAAAAGACAGTGCGGCTGAGGCTTTACAAAGCCCATTGTGAACAGGTATATATAATCGAACGAAAATAACGGGAAATCAAAGCGATACGATATAAGGTTGTAACGGATATCAAAAGACGATGTCTGCATACAAATATAAGGTAAGACAAATCAGAAGTCAATTCATAGTGTAAGGTAAGATGAAATCTGTAACATTCCGTATTTCAGGTCATTATTTACCCCGAGCTTTATTTCTATTTTCATTTTTTTAAGCGAGTTATTAATTTTAAATTTACCCGATTTAGTAAGAATTTTCCGTTTTTAGCTTTGCGTGAGCCGTAATTAGAAATCTATTCCGTCTTCGCATCGTAAGTGATTTATTAATCTCATATTATTCCCCGACGATTATAATTTTCCTCATTTACATTTTCGTTTGTTGTTTGCAGGTGTTGTTGAGTGAGGAGAAAGAGTAATACTCTGATTCGTTGCGAACTCGCGGCGCTAGTCGTTGTCTTGCCTTCGCTTACTAACACACTAGAAAGACGTATGTTTTATAACCTTACATTACACTTTAATTAAAACTTTTATAAACAAAAATCAAAAAAAAAATATATTTTTTCACAAACCTAGGCCCTATGGCCGGTTCTCTATACCCACACACAAACCCAATTCTCACTTTCCTATAAACTCATTATCACCTTCTTCATTTCCCATACATGCAAAAGCCTCTTCACTCCACCAAAATTCAAATTTCTCTCATTCCTTCTTGGTCTCAAATTCTGCCGAATTTATACACTCCACCACCACCATCATACAACATTTTTCATCTCCTTTTAGGCATCTTAACACCATCCTTTAGCCTCTTGCAAAGTTTGGTGTAATTTCTTGAAGATTTGAAGGTGTGAGATGTGCGGTGTGTTTTGTTGCTCTGGAATGGGGTGTCGGCTTTGCTCTCTTGATATGCGAGTGGGTGATTGCTTGATAGTAGAAGAGGCGCTAGTGAAGTTCTGTCAGTGGTGTATTGAAAGAAGGCTCTGTGTCGCACGTATGAGTTGATTGAAAGCATTGGGTATTGTGCTAAAGTGGTGGAGATCGCGATTGTGTGTATTTCTGAATGGTTTCGATCCAACACAAGACAAAGGCGTAAGTGTGTTGGTTTGATTTCTAGACTCAATCTTTCTTTTTGTAAGCCCTAATCTCCTTTTTATTTGTTCTACCTTTTTATTTCTTGTTTTCTTTAATTTTTATTCATGAAAATGGAAGTTTGGTTATGGAAATAATGTGTTTGTATATTTATTAATGTGTCTAATAATTAGTTTTATGGCATAAGGTGTTAGGTCTCTTAGATGGATATAATAATGATGTGTGGTTGATTTTTGGAAAGGGTTATGGGACTGTTTTCACTTCAGTAGCAAAACAGGTTGATTACGAATTTTCTTTGGTAATAAGGTACCTGGGAAATTAGATAATGCTGTAGGTATATGTTAAGGTATATAGTGGTTTAATTGGAAGGTAGGAGGCCGTTCTCCTCCGGAATGTGGCGGAGATACGAGCATCCGATTTACCAAAACTTAGTTCGCTATTTTTTGCAAAAGTTGGAAACGGGGTTTTAACCATATTTTTGCATGTTATCTTTTTATAAAATATGAGAAGTTGTTACCTGGGGAGGACACTTAGAGCTATCATCTCCAAGTGGTCTCAAGTTTATAAGCATATATAGTTTTGTGTATTTTATGGTCATTTTCGTGGAGTGGAAATATTCAGAAATAAAAGGTTTGACATAGAAGGGTAAAATGGTAATTTCACTTAGGATCCTTGTTCCCCGGGACAACGAGGCCTGTTTGTAAATAGACTCAAATGATTTCTGGATGGTGAAACCTCATGCTCATATGAATACGGAGTTTGATTTATGATCGACAAAGTGAAAGTTCAGACTTTTCTAATTAAAAGTTACTAGACGTAAAACAAACGGGTAAATTGTGTGAGTAGTGACGGGTAAAGAGTAAAGAGGAAAACATGGTATGAATGACCTATTAATACAGATTAGGGACCACATTATTTAATAAATTTAGTCCATTAAAAAGGGAATGCAATGCCATGCTAGTCGTTATTTTCCTTTTTCCTTCCCCTATTTTTGGGGTGAGAATACATGCTTGTTTTACCGAATAACTTATCGGTTACTACTACATAAGCGTTACATGAATGTTTTTACTAAAGCTTTTGCTTATCTACCACATGATTTCTAATACATGTTTGATACATGCTTGTTTTACCGAATAACTTATCGGTTACTACTACATAAGCGTTACATGAATGTTTTTACTAAAGCTTTTGCTTATCTACCACATGATTTCTAATACATGTTTGATACATGCTTGTTTTATAAACTGGACACAAGAAACTTTATGGTATGCTGGACCCAAATATGAGGTCAATTGCATGAGTAGTTATTGCCAAAGACCCCACATCATGAACTGTTAATTGCCTATAATGGGTGAGCGCTAGTACAAATAAATAGATCTATTGGGTTTGACAGCCCTGTCCGGGGGTCTGAATCGAATCCTTTCGAGCACCCAGTCAACGGACAATTTGTATTTAGAATTTAGGTATAAGGCAATAATACCTAGTTATGGGGCAACATGAATTACATACAAGATATGTGTTAACGTCAAGGCTTCGGTGTCATGAGCTCAATGCAATCAAGATTTATACATTGCATTCGTTGCAATGTATTCTGTTGAATTATACTTTGAAATACTGTCGCTGGCTGATCTTAAACCTTGTGGTCCACTATTGAGCAATACTTGACTTATTGAAACATTACTTGAATTTCGATAACAATTCTTCTAAATGCTGTAACGCTACTTTTCTTACAGAAATATTTCTTGAACTATTTCAATACTGCTTTTACTTAAACCTATGAATTCACCAACATTATTGTTGACGTTTTTGCATGTATTTTCTCAGGTTATTATATTGCTAGCTGAGCATTGGGAGCATTCGAGACGCGTGGATATCAACAAAACTCAAGGACTCAATTTTTTTCACATTCGATAACTATTTTTCCTTAGATAGACAAAATGAGTCACGATTGAAATCTGGTAATCTTGTTAAATCATAAATTATTGGGACCTAAATTTACTCTGATTTATTTAAATCGAATGTGACATCTTATCAAACGTCTCTTTTGAGGTCGTTTACTGTAACTTGTACTTTATACTATGAAGTGGCACCCCAAAGTGGTATTCCGCTGCGTTGTGATTTTATGGGGGTGTCACAGATTGGTATCAGAGCACTCGTTATAGCGAACTAGGTCGTTTTCAAAACCCTAGACTATAACCGTTTTTCGAAAAAAAAATTAAGAGTCTTTCACCATTGTCCGATATCCATGCGCGCTTGCTCCCAGGTAATTTATATGCTCTCTTTTGCTTCTTTACTGCTATTACATTAATAATTAGTATATAATACTTGGCTATGATTTCACCCTCTCACGTCTATCTTATGACGTATTACTATTACCTTATATCGGTCAATTATATATATATATATTGACCACTTCGATTTTCGCGTACTTCCTGATTTCTCATTTACTCCCTGGAGCGTCAATACTAGTATTATATATAGATACTTGTACATATGTGTATAGTACTATGGTACTTCTTAATGAGTTCGTTTACTTCGATATATTGTGAGCGATGCGGTTATCTCCGAAACATTTACGCGACCTTGCTTCATTCCTTTTTTTTATGATGTTGAAATTCGGCGTAGTTTGTCAATTTCGCTAGCTATTCTATCATCTGACTTCGAGTTTGAACACTCTCTTTATGATTTTGAATTGTATATGTTGCTTCGTAATCTATTGTTTCGCTATTGTGTTTTTGTGCCAGCGATACTTAAGTAGGATGATTTATAATCATCTTATTGAAATGAATTAGGACGCTTCTTCATTTGAATAAGGAAATTATAAATTACCGAACCATAAGTTTATAAATTCTTACTTACAAGGATTGGGACGCCTCTTTTTGTAAGTGACAAATTATAAATGAGTGGGCTTATGTGTATCCGACATAGCGTGTGTTCGTCCGTATGAATCATTCTTTGGGCTATGAACTTCTTTAGACTCGTAGTTTGTTATATGGATTTTCCGAATGTGTATCAACCATCGCAAACCATATAGAGATAAGTCGAATAGAGCACCGGGACGGCGCTCCCTTAAGGTGGGAAGACTGTAGCATCTCGTATTTTACGGTCAATATTTTAACCGAGCCTTAATTCTATTTCTAATTTTTATGGAGTTTATTGTTTTTGTTTTTAGCCGTTTTATCAAAAATCGTCGTTTTAGCTAGTTGCAAATCGTGCCTTGAATATTTATCCATTTTAATGTTTGAGAAAGCAATAATTCTATATTTTAGCTTCGATAGCTTATTTATTTTTCATTTTAATACTTTTCGACTTTTTTTATCCGCGTTTGACCGCGCGTTCGTGAACCGTTTCGAGCATTAAATTTATTATTTTTATGAATGTCGTCATTTTGTTCCTTGCCTTGAGCCGAACTCGCGTTTTAGAGTGTACACGTTTTATTAAATGTTTTAAACTAAATTAAGCGTGACGGAAAATAAAAATAATTTCAGAAGTGTAATCCTGAGCCATGGTTGTCGTTTTTTTTTACATTAAGTAAAAGTATTATGTGTCAAAAATATAAAGATAAAAGGAGGGGAGGACTATTTTTGCCAAAAGCTCAAAATAAGGAACTATATAAATGGAATTTACTTCCATTTCCTTCATTTTATAACACAAAACACACACACTTTCTCTCTAGCTCCACCACCACCACCGGAAAACTTTTCCGGTCACCGGAAACCGCCACCGTCGCCGTCGGCCGCCGGTCACCGCCGCCGGAAACCGCCGTGGTCGCCGGAAAAATTACATGCAACCCGAACAACTTATATTTTCCGAATCCCCTCGTTATTTTCTACGTTTTCCACTAAAAATATACGACATGCAATGGGTATTTTGCTAGTTAGAGTTCGAGTTAGATTCGAGTGTTTTCGTTTGGTAAGTGGGTTGTTCTTGGATGGATAATTAATATTTCAAGCTCGGTTCAATTGAAAAATGTTCGGTTTTTGGTTTTGGGATGTGGTTCGAGTTCGGCTAGGACAAGGGAGGAACAAATCGAGTCCGATCTAGCTCTTGTGAGCTTTGTAAGCATTCTTTTATGTTTATTTTGTCATTTTCTTGATTCGATTGTTTCTCGTTGAGGCATTGTGATGAAATCCATGAGATACTTGCGTGAATGGGTTAGATGGATAGTTTGTGTAGCTAGAGATGTTGTAGATGGATTCTTGGATCCAAAAGTGATTTTTGAAGGTGTTTTGTAACAATAAATTTCGGACAGCAGCTTTGACACGAATTTCGAGGTCCGAGATTTTATAAAAATTGATTTTTGATTTAGGAATATGAAAGAGCTTATTTTATGTTCGTTCGGTAATTTCGAACGTCCCCATAACTTTAATAACGAAGAAGAAGTTATGGCCAAAAAGAAGTTTGAATTTTTATAAATTTTGTTTCAGCTTATTTATAGAAATAATAGGTTCTGTCCAGATTTTAATAGGGTTTTTGAGCACTTTTCGAGTCAGTATTTCAGCCTTCCGGCGAAACCGAAAGTTGTCCGGAATGACGTTTCATATATTCTCTTTTTGGTCAAAAGTCACGAAACTGTGATATAGGGGTCAAAAACCGTTGGTCAAACTGTTGCGGTTTTTTTTATTAAATAGTCAGTTCAGCGATTCTTGCAGGGGGTTTTTTGGTCATTTTCTGTCGAGTTTCGGGGTTCGAATAAACTAAAAAGTTGTCGGGAATATCGTTTTGCATAAAATTTATTCTTTGACCGAGTCGTTGAAAAAAAGTGATTTATGAGGGTAGTTTGGCGCGGGTCAGATTTAGGTAAAGATAAATTATAAGTAAAAGTCAAGAAAGTCAAATGTTGACTTTAAAAAGTCAGCGGGTTAATACCAAGAATTATTTGAACGTTTATAAAAATAATAAACGCTATTTCTTTTTACGAATATAACAAGTTTGACTTAACGAGTTTATTTAACAGGATAAAATTATAAAAATAGTAACTTTGGTAATATACGGGACATAATCCCGATATGGGTAATTAATAACCAAATCGAAAGTCGAAATTTCGACGAGATAAATAAATATTTTTACAAATATAATTGGATGCCGAGACTTACCAAAATGTGGTAACTTTCCAAATGTGGTAACTTTCCTAAAATAAGAAAGATTTCTAAATAGAAAGTTATTCTGCTTTTAAGCGATGTATGACTATAATAAAAGAACGATGCAACCTAATATTGTGGGTTTTTAGGATCTTAAGGCGCAAGTGGATTTCTCATCAATGTGTATTTTTTTACGATTTCTAATTGTTGCGATGTACGCATCATTCGGTCGTACTTTATTATATAGTAACCGAGCGACATAATTATAGGTCGCGGTCGAGTTCGTTATCGGTGACGCTTCGTGATTGATTGATTATTGATTGTGGTCTTCTATCCACGGTGAGTTCATAGCCCCACCTTTGCTCTTTTAATGGTTTTCGTAACTATTTTCGGGGTGAGAATACATGTCAATTTTACCAAAATTGTGATTTCTACTTACTTAAGCGTTAAATGACTATTTTTACTTAAAGCTTTTACTTGTTGCTACCTGAATTTTTAATAACTGGTGATTACTTATGAACTTACGAGTTTTTGATTTGCTATGCATGTTTTTTTTTTACCTTTTGGACACACGTGTTGTTCAAATTGTATGATATGCCTGTATTCATTGCCTAAATTTTTTTATTTTTTTACCCGTGCTCTGCAACTTTAAAGTCCCCTCGTTTATCTTGAACCTCAGTTGCTAGGTGTTAGTGAGCGCGGGTTTGTTGTGGATGGATCTATCGGGACTGACAATCCCCTCCTGTCTTTGGGGGGTCACAAGCTGAGTATGGTGCATTGTACATTTGAGGTATTACTTCTCTTGGATGTTTGTGCAGAAAACATCTAACTTTTGTGGGGGCATTCAAATCTATTGATTGAAGTACGTTAAGGTTTCGGTGTCTTGTGCTTAGTGCAATATAATAATACTTTGTCTTGGTAGAATTTGGTTATGAAAAACCTTAGAAAAATATAAAATAAATTTTACAATTATTTTATATGCCGATTTCATTTTCATTTCTAAATTAGGGTTTTGAATATGTTTCAATTTATAAAATCAAAATAAAATGCATGGACATTTTTCCCAGGTATATAACATATTAATATGATGAAACATAAGTTATAAAATTACCTTTGATGGCCCTTGATGATTTTATGATTTTATGCACCCGGTTGTGATTTTCGAACCCAAAACAATACCAAAAATCGAATCAAGCACTCCCCAAGCTTCCCACTATTTTTCCCACACTCCTTAACCTTCAATTAATCTTAGAAAAATCGCACAAGTCTTGGAAAATTCCTGTGTGCCGCCACTTAATTTATTTAGGGTTCGGTGGTATTTGTTTTGAAGAATTTACAAATGAAAAATGAAAAAAAGATATACACAACAATTTTGGCCGAGTCCTATGGGCTTTCAAAGAGTATTAATTCAGATTTTATCATTTACATAATTATTATATATTTATCCATATTTTATTTAATTAATTTTGTAATATATAAATTAATTAAATACATATATAAATTCGGCATATATACCTATAATAATTTTAATTAATTTCCTTGTATAACATAAAGTATTTCAACCTTACAAAAATTTTCATAATTATTTTCATAATTGCTAAATATTGTATTTTCATAATTTCTATAATTAAACTGAAATTTATTTAAACTTTTATAGATTTTCTTGCATTAGGGGTATTTTGGTAATTTCACATTTGTTGAGATTTTTAGGTTTTACATTTAACAAACACACCCTAAGTTTAATCATTGATATCGTGTCTTAATGACGAATGAATTTTTTTCTGGATATCCTTATTTAAACATTAAAGAGGATTTGTCGTTGCTATATATATAATCTCGTGTATTTATTTTCATCTCATAGTAGTCCGTGGACCATGCCTTCATTTTGATTTTTATATTCATGTTAATAACATTTTTTGTGGTATTTAATTTTTAAACATGTGTACGTGTGGATTAAACTTATAAAGTAGAATAACGTGAGTCGTTATTGAACATGAATAGTGAAAAAACAAAATTCTCGAATATCCTTACATATTCTCATAAAAATGATTGACATGACTCGTTCGTATATGTACAATCTTGTATATTCATTTACATTATCATAGTAACTCGTTCTTTTATTTTTATATTTATAATTTCATGTGCATATACTAGTATAACTTTACAAGTATATGAAACTAGTATAACTTCACATGTAGCTCAAGTCGCAAGTAGCTCAACTCATTTATACTAGTATAACTTACAAAGGAAAATAATATTGTTGTTAGGGTAAATTGCAATTTATGTCCTTAAAGTTGTCGATTTTTGCAAAATCGCCCGTGATACAAACGTAATTCCAATTGTATCCCTCTATTCTACGTGGTAGTGCATAAACGCCCACGAACCATTTTCTCTAACGAAGCTCCCGTTATG
>BQNB010095036.1:0-22807 GCA_026074375.1 Tanacetum coccineum
CAGTTTTTGTCTGTTTTTGGTCATTTAAGCTCGTTTTTAGAGGTAAAAGATATGTGTAATTAAGCACTTATCAAAAACCCATAAAAATCTACTATAATCATCAATGACTACTAAGCAGTACTTTTTATGCATTAGACTACTAACAAAAGTTGGACCAAAGAGAGCCATATGCAGCATAAATAATGGCGACAAAAGGCTCTGTGTTGCATGCCTTTAAGACATGCAACATATGTTTGGTCATTCTTAAATCTTTTTAAAGGCAGATCTCTTACAAGATTTTCTTTGACAAGTTTATTAATATTCTTAAAATTGACATGACCAAGCCTTCTATGCCATAGCATTGATTCCTCAGATGTAGCCTTTGCAACTAGACAAGTTAAACCATCTTTAGGAACTATGTTTTTCATATCAAAACTGTACATGTTATCATGTCTAGGAATTTTAAGAAGTATCTAATTTTCATCAGGCAACTTAAAATTAGGAGATAGAACAGACCATATCAAATCATAAAAAAAACATAGTTCTTTTGTCCCACACCTCTGTGAGACACTAAAGAGGTTGAACTTTAACTCTTTGACAAAGTATACATCATCAAAATCAAGTTTATCAGTTTTAATAGTACCTTTGCCTGATATTCTGCCTCCATAGGCTCCTCCTCCAAAAGCAACATAACCTCTATCAAAGTTGTAGGTTCCCTAATTCACACAAACATGTATAGATCTAAAAGAGATATTAGAGAAAGAAAAATAGAAAAGAGAATAGTTGAGAAGAGGAAAAGGAAAACAACAAAGAGTATGTGTATAAAATGAATAGAAGCTTACCTCTTCCAAAGTTGGAAGAGGTGTTTATAGTTCTTACAAAACACCGGGTATTAGTACACGGTTCAATACCGAAAGTCAAACTTTACCTATAAACTACGAAGCTATATGTGAACAGTAACAAAATACACGGGGTGACCGAGTCCTTTTCTAAATCTAACAAATCTCCCCTTAAAGGAGTACACACCTAGAAAATACTACACTTTAAGCTCTTACATCTTTCAGAATGATCTTATGTATAGCTCGTAAAACGTTTGATTTCATTGATTTTACGTGTGAAATCTGAAGAAGTGAACTTTAGACTTTTAGGCTTTAGCTTGACTTGTATGTGAATCTTTGAGCTTCTTTGGAGATCATCATCCAATCATGATCCTAATCATCATCATGTGATCTATTGCATCTTGTGAACTTGTGGTCATTCGTAATATATGCTCACATTTTCTTGATCTTAAAGCTTGAATCATTCAGAGTTGCTGAAGGCTTAATAACAAATACGTAGCTTTCAATGATATCTACTGAATGAGTCATTTGGAGAATAGAGCACGCGGTTATGAACTTGATTTTGTTGGAACAACGTATCCATCCATCTCCATCTTTAAATGTATTCCTGTAATAAAACAGTTAGCAATAAAGATAAAAATGAGTTTGTAAAAACAATCTAAGTGTTAATTAGAAAATATTTTGTAACACTTCGATAGTTTGATTGGTTGTTAAATTTCAATAACCGTCAATTCTTTTGTTGGAACAGTTTGATATTCTACGTAGAAATCGCACCATCGTTTCTTCCAGTATGACACAAGTTTTGATTCTTGTATAAATCACACAAGTCACCTACCTAGTGCTTGTTTGAAGTAAGGCTCCTTAGCAGGATTTCCATCTTCTAGGTGAATACCTTCGTATCACTCGGATGTATCTGGCAATGATCACAAGGATAATGCGTAACTCTTAAAGATAACCTTGTTTTCCTCCAGACATGTGTGAAAGACAAATAAATGGAAATGTGTCCTAATGAGATTAATTGATGATCTCTTGGCTCTAGACTCGAAAAGTGCGCTTTGATATTAGTGATCAGAGGCTGGAGCTGACTGCCACCTTTTTAATACCGACTTACTCGGAGTGAGTGAGACAGTAGATTGCTATTATGTTTATCTCCCGACAAATGAGACAAGTTTTCTTTCAAGAGAAACGTCGAGATGCTGGGAAGGGTTGTGCAATGGCATCACTAGTCCATGATGTCGTCTTCAATCTGTCAACAATCAGCTTGTGTTTCCCTGACAGCAAATTTATTGAGATGAACCCCGGTTTTTTGCTAAGTGTATGGAGGCTCTTTACTTTTACACCCTTTATCCGTACATTCTTTTTCACTTCAACCCCTTCAGTGCTTAACCGAGATTTCATGACTAGAACCTTGTTGGGTTTATCAAGTAGACTAGCTCCAGCTCAATCGGCACTATTCCTTTTCCTCAAATTTACTCCTTTTAACATACCTACGTACTTTCTACACTAACAGTGGAAGTGCCCCTGTGTAGATCCCCTCCGGTTTCTTGCAGTATCATAGGACTCAGTACCTAACCGTACCATCCTTAATAATTCGATAACAGTAAATAACAATGGTCAATCTTTGGTACAAGTACACCTTGGCCATAAAATCACTGTTGAAAAACTCAATCGGGTACTTGTGATATTACTATCAAAGTGTTTTTAGTACACGATTGTTTTTCCTTTTTAGAACGCTCCCCCTCAACATGTGCATGGTATTCAAAAAACTGTTAGCACATGCTGTGTAGAATACACTTGAGTAATATGATCACCTTACATATTATAATCACATATTCTCTCATTAAATCAAAAATTTCCAAATCATTTGACAAATTTTGGATATCAATTGAATTTAAACATGTTATAAAATAGTAGGAGAAAAGTGTGCCAATTATTCACAAGCCTGTTTAGACACAGAATAATGCTCCTACCTAAATTCGTTGAGAGGAAATATAAGATAGTCCTGAGTACTGTACTTTGAAGATTTTGAATTTTCAAGAAATTCTTGAAATTTGTACTCAATCACGAATTTATATTAGCCTATAATTAAGATCTACACTACACATTTATATATTCACAAGATTATGTATGACGGGACCTGAAAAATGTTTCAAACCGAAATGACAAAGTCATTTTTTCCTTGATAAGCATCTGTAGTCCGTCTCGATACTCCCTTTGGAAAGTTAGTCTTACTGCCCCCTTGAAAATCAGCATTCCATTCTTGAGTAGATTCAAGGCCATCTTGCAATTCGCATTAGAGAAACTTGAAGTCCTGACTCCCAAATCGATTGAGGTATACAATTAATTTTGAAACCGTAAACACCGAAAGTCAATTAAGTCCCGGATGTTTAAATTTCCTCTTAACATGATAACATGATATAAATTGAAACACCAAAGTCAACTAAGTCTCGGATGTTACAATTATTCCCTCTAAGTAGTCGAAATGATACCACCTAAATCAACTAAGTCCCAAATGTACACTTTTCTTCTATGCGATACTTACTAACTAAGAGGAATTAATCAACTTATCAATACCAATATACCCCCTCTTGATCAAATATTTCCACTCCTTTTTATAAAATACGCTTGGTGATTGACTTGTTAAATGAAGCATTAATTATATATCATAACCAATCTTCTCACCTTCTAATCAATACTTCTGACAAACACAATTTCCCTGGTATCTCATTGATGCTTACCATACAATGACAAGAATATCTCTTCTCTTATGTGGGGTTGGAAATAGCGCACCGGAAAGTAAACACATAAAAACACCTGAATTTCTCTCGGATAAGACATTTTCTCCCGGAATGGCCTACGATTAAATGAGGAATGGATTGCTATCACTGTAAATTTTTGTACCTTACAGTGAATTTACTCCTTCCCCTTGATGTTTTCCCGAGAATACCAGTCAAATCAAAAAAATTCTATATGCACACATGCTTTGGATCGTGTTCGCAGAATTAATAAACTAAATCTATCCCGTGAGAATCAGTTTCAAAGGCTTTTTAAACTACGAAAGAATTTCCAAACATTCTAAAGGGTCTTTTTACAAACTATGACACTTGGCCAATATAAAGTTGGATGTATTTAAAAGCCAGAATTCACTAAGTCCTCATTTGCAATAAGTCCGCTAAAGTTTTGAAGCAAATACATCAAAGGCACATGTATTTAATGTGAAATTTAACTCCCTTTAAATTGTTATCTGTCATTACAAAAACTTCAACGTTTAATCTTGACTTATTGAAAGACCGTTTAAAAGATTATTTGACACTTTCTCCCCCTTAAATAATACCCATTTCTATTAAAGAGCTGGTAGTCATTGTTTGAGAGGTCGAATTATCTTTGAAAATCTTTTCGTGATTACTGAAAATATTGATTCATTGTGAAGACAACTTTTTCCCAATGAAATAAGATTTCTAACTAATTGTCAAAGTAAAGCACTGAAACGTATCACTTAATTCTTATGATGCAGGATTATGAAATAATCATGGCCCGGGAAAAATTAATTACCCGGTTGTCAAGGAACAACTGTCTTTTCGACGACATGCGTTCCTCAGATTGAAAAAGCGGGTTGCAGTCAGAAATAACTGCAAGCCATTGTCATGAGCTCAAAACTTTGAATGTTTTGTTAGAGTAGCTCAATACCGAAAAGACTTCTCTTTTCGTTGCTAAGGAAAAATGCACTGAGACGTGTATTTTCCTTTACGATGAGGCCCGGGTTATGCACAGAAATGTACATAAGCCATTTTTTTTATATTTACAAGATGATGTTTGATGATAATATCAAGCAGTTATGTTTGTCAGAACCTCCAGTTCGCAGGAGTCCCAAACATACTATTACCAATCCTTCATGACAAGATGACAAAAAACCCGATCCTCGGGGGGGGGGGGGGGGGGGGGGGGGGGGGGGGGAGGGGGTAGAGTGGGTTTGTCGTATATAGGGGGGGGTTAAAAGTGAAGTTGGCGAGTCGTGAAGAGTGGTATTTCAGGTTCTGACAAAATAAAATTGAATATATCATTTTCACAAACTGTTCCTTTATGTAGTAGATACCGAGTATGGATTCGTGCTTTGTATGAGAATGTTTTGTACGAGGTAGCATGATAGTTGCTATGGCTGATCTGAGAGTCGCTATACAACGGTATTTGTTGGAGTTTGAAGCCATAATCTTGAAGCTGTGTACCTCAACCACATTACTTGAGCACAACTTGAATATAACCCACAACTCTGCCTCTGCTGAAGACATTTGCAGTGCAGTTTTGTTTCTTTGACATCGAGCTTACAAGTTTATCACCAAGGAACTATATCCCAACCAGATAGATGCTTTTTCAGAGTATCAAGGCAATCTGCATGATCAGCGTCTTAAAATGCCTGTTAGTTTCAAAGCCAGAATCCTTTGTATACCAAGAGTCCCATGTTAAAGGTTACCCTTTAAGGTATTTAAAGATTTCTTTTAAAACCTCCTTGGAGGTGGCTTTTGAGTTGGTCGTCGCTTGATAACGTGCAAAATACATACTGCTTCACTAAGTCTGGTACTACTAGATGTCAAGTAACATGAGTGACCCCGAAATTTTACTAATGATAATCAGATTGAGTCTAAGGGTTCTCCACCTCAAATCTACAACTAGTTTGGTTTTTGTAGCCAATTGTGTACCAATGAGTAACAATTGTCCATATATGCTTTTCAGAATTACTAAAGCGTACTTGGCCTGCTTGATAATAATAAATCTTTTGGGACTGTGATCTGAAGTCCCCCTAAAAAGAATTTCATCTCCCCTATTTTAGGAAACATTTCAAATCTACTGTGCATATAACTTTTCAAATCTTTTTTGAATAATTTAGGGTTTGTAAGACCCAAAATTATGTCAATCAACTGTAAATCTAATCTTCACAAGTAGAATACTTCCCCTGTATTTTTTATCTTGCATAAAGTTGGGTCAATTGAACCGTTTAGAAAGCTTTGGATATCAAGGGAGTTTGATAGTTCATCAACCAGGCTCTGACTTGCTTTAATTCCATACAAAGCTTTCCTTAGAAGTAGACTTTTTCTGGATGACTGGATCAACAAAACCCTTTCCGTCTTGAGACAACGAAACCCTCTTCCGTTCAGATGACCATTAAGAAATGCCCGTTTTCATTCCACGTCCATCTGATAGATTAGGAAAAGACTGTGTGCGCGGTGGGCAACAAAAATCCAAACTCCTTCCAAACGAGCAACTAGAGCAATGATTCCTTCAAAATCAATACCCTCTTCCAGAGCATAACCTTTAGCAACAATTACGTGCTTTTGATTGGCTAATTACATTCTGATCTTCATCCTTTGTTGTTCTTCCATAACCACTTTAGCTTTAAATAACCATCTTGCCAAATGGTTTTGTGGACGAGGTTCCCAGAATTATATTCTGACGAACTGATGAAGGTTCATCCTGCATTGGCTTCAAATCCAAATGCAGACTCAGCCTATTCCACCTTAATTGTTTTCTTCGGTCAACAACACTCCACGAGCGTAACATACACATTTCAAGATCAGCGACATCGTCGTCTTGATTGACATATTGGCATGGTTGGAATTTCACGATACTTGTTCTAAAAATGATATCTCAGGTCCAACTAATTCATGACTTTGTGGTTGAAATTATTGCACCATCGGTATTATCAATGTTGCGTGAGGAAGACTTTAACCATTTCTTGTATCTGCGTACAAAAAGGGATTGATAAATTCATCTTCTTGAAACGATGCATTCGTGCTTGATTATGTTGTTTTCCCCTCAGCTTGAACCGGTGTTGTGGATTGTAATATTATTCAAGTGAAGGACTGTAAGAGAAATTCCAACCCTTGTTGTAGACGAACCTGTTCTTCTCTCTAGAGGAACAACATTTGTCTATGGGGCAACGGGTCAAAGGTTGTCATAAATCTGAACGCCTTTTGTCCTTGAGGAACGGGCGGCCTGAAGAGGACATTTTCAATAGACCTCTCATGGTCTTGTGATGCGAGGTCTGAAAAGTTGTGAACAGACATTATTTCAATATGAAGCACATGTCCCTGAACTGCTATGATCAGGAGCCATCAATTTAGATGTTTCCTGAACAAAAATGGTCAGAAACCATAAACCTATCTTTGAGATAGTTAAACTCAACGCATAATGTTCACACCAATGGAGTTTGGAGATATTCCATTTGCGTCAAATAGCTCCAAATGGCATGTTCTTGTCAGTTGACTTTAGGTTGAAATTGAACAGAAGGGATCGCCAAAAACTATTCTCTAATGAGTATACTTTGTCAACTTAGTATAGTATTAAACATTTGAATAAGAATGAATGCAAATTTAATGGAATTACCCCTAGTCAATTAGTTTTCTTACAAACTATAGATTAGAAGCAATGTTATGAAGGAGGGGGTTCATTATTAAATTTATGCATTTTAATGTCCTTGAATTTCTTCTTTAACACCCTTGATGAGTGACTTTTAGATTGAATTTCCTGTTTATTGGAGAAGTACTAGTTGAAGTTGTTCATCTTGATCCATGGTAGGGTGATGAAGGTGAACAACTGGATCAACAAGCTCTTGAAGCAACCATAGCTACCTGATCGGGAAACAGTTCAATGTTGTAAAAGATTATAGTCTAATCAATAACAATGGTACAACATATCACATAGTCTTCTTGATGTAGAACAAATATGAGTTTTGGAGACAACTAGATTTGCACGAGGTCCTGAACTGATGTGTCCAGGAGTCTCCTACAAAGAAGGCGCAGGTCCTCCGACCTAATTTGCACAGGAGCCTTGACGCTTGACCATTTCAAGAAGCTGAACTGCTCTGCAGTATGCGGATGTTGGTGTGAAAAGTTGTAAATGAATGATTCTTGACAGGGAGGAGGATACTGGTTTAGGAGATGCGAGAACGATGACCTGAAGTATCTAAGTAAAGAGGAACATATGAAGAAACTTAGTTGGATAGGAACAGTGACCATGGATTCAACTCGTTTCCATAGTAAGTTTTCCTGTTGCATACTTTACTATATATATATCTTCAGATCGACTGCTATAGTTTCCTTAATTATCAACCCTAATTTATTATCTCTCTGTTCAAAATGTTCACTGTCCACATCTTCTAAATCAGCTTTGCAGAGCTTTCTTCTTTCCTGTTATCTCTGCATAACCATTTGATTAATGACCCAATATCATGCGTCTTCCTTTACAAGCTGTTTCACCGTGGACTTTGATGACGTTAGGCATATTGTATTCGCCCAGTTAATCTCTGGTTCTTGGAAATCATTCGGGGAATGCCATTCTTGTTTAGAGGCGTAAGCTGGTCTCACCTTTCGCCTTCCCCCGAATAGGCTTAAACCACATAGTGGTCGCCACCATGGGAAATGTAGGCGTGTATCAGTGTCCTCCAGATCAGAGACGTAAATGCCCTTTCATAAGCCTGCATTGGAAATGTTATCTTAAGATTATTCAGCCTGTTCTGTATTCGGTGAACAGATCTGTCATCGAAGAGTCGAACTCAGCATCTCTTGTTGTCAGTGAACTACCATCCAGTAGAGGGAGACGAGATGGATGGTATTTTGGAAGCAGCATGCCATCAGACTTCCGTGGTTTCTTTAAATTTGCTGTATCATCTCTTGGTAGGAGGTTGAGCTCGACCCAGAAGCACCTGAATCGTGTCATTTCCTCTTTGCTAGACTACCCGTGTTTGATCAGCTGAAGGGGCCTTCATCATCATCATTGTCTGTCATCATCATCACTATCATGCTTTTCTCTTGTCTGATCTTTAACCATTGTCTGCAAATTCCTTGTCCATGGGCATTCTTTCTCGCTATCAAAAGCTTCCATAAGTGCATGGTATAGATGGTAATTTGGCAGTATTCCGGTTTCAGACAAGATCTTATTCATGTGTTTTGAAGAGAGCACTCTTTAGATCAAATTCTTCAAGAATCAACTTAAATCAATTTGACCTGATGGAGTAGTTGAATCTTGTTTCTCCTCACCTTGTTCCCTGTTGGTTTTTGATAATCTCGCTTCCAGACTCTTTTCCAGATTCTGTGATTCTGGATAGACTCTAAGCCAGTGCAGCATAGAGTGTTTCACAGATTAAATCTGCAGTGGCTCGATCAAGACCTTAAGGAGAGCATTATCAAGTTTTGTTCCTAATATTATCAACAGCCGTAGGGAACTATGGGATTCTATAAAAGCCAAAACATCAGCAGAGTGATCAGTCTACCAGGCACTTCAGGCATCTCTTGCTCCAGAAGCTTGCCACACTTAGCTGAAGGGGCGATGAATGGAGTGGATTTTAGGGAGAGAATATGGGAGATTGTTGTAGCTTCCGTGTGATTGGTGTGAGGAGTGACCAGTGATGATTTTTAGGGATATGAGAACTCAGTGAAGGGAGCGATCACTGGAGGAGTTGACGTGACAGTTTGATGACTTTGATCAGGTATGGTGGAACAGACTTCCTCTATAACTTTTTAGATTTCCATCCTTATCATCATTCGTTGGTTTTGTCATAAAGAAATTGAACCCCAAAGTTATAATTGTCAACGAGGATGTTTCCATTGGTAAGACATAGAACCATGAATGATTTTCTTGGATTTTCTTCGATGACACTTCGTCTGTTATGAGCTTCAGGTTTCTCATGAACCTTTTGGGTAAGCTTCGTCGAGGAATTCATCATCCATGTGCTCCGGGTTTGTGGTCCAGCACGAGACCATTAATTTTTCATAGATATTGATCAGTCTGTTCTTCTTGCATGGGCTCAAGGTCTGGTCTAGACCCAAGATCTGCATATATCATTGAAACATCTCCTTGCAATCAAAGCTTCTCCTTCAGCCTTCTGCATACTTACATCATCCATGTACCTCAGGGTTTGTCCAGCAAGAGTACACAAGTAATTCCAGAGTTTTGAATTCCCAGTCTGTCTTCTTGCATGGTCTCAGTGTCTGGTCCAGACACAATCTTGCATGAACTGTTGTTCTGCAACAGGCTTCTTTCGTCAGCTTCAGTAAAGCTGATAGATTTACCTAATTCACAAGCTAAGTCTGGTTTAGGGATGATGTGTCATGCAGGAGTGATCTCCTAAGACCATATAACCGAAAAAGAATCAGCACTCCAGGAGTATACCAATTTTCATCAAGATTGAAAGCTATCAACCCCAAGTCTTTTGCATCATGAGTCAAGTATTCCAGAACACGGGAATGTAGATAAAGGGAAATAGTTTGTGAAGACATTGAAACCCTAACGAAGTTTGTGGTTTCTTGAAATATCAACTACTTGAAAGAGAAGAATAGGATTCTTCTGCAACGATCTTAGATCTAGAGAAGGTATTCCCTTACCATCTGTAACTGTTCTGAGCCATTGAAGGATCTGTTCATCTCATCTTGTAGGTTCAGGTGTAGGAATATTCTCTTCTGCCATCGTATTGTTTAAAGAATATCAACGAAAGCGGTAACAAACCATATCATAAAATCAACGTTAGAAAAAGATGATCGCCTTGATTTGACATGCCCTTGATATTCAATAGCACGAAGATATTCCACATTAAGTCACTGGTCATTGGGTTAAGTCCAACATTGGTCAAACCCTTGGTCGATGTCTAGAAGATTACTGTTAGGCTCAAGACAATTACCTAAGCCTGAAGAGAGTCAACAAGACAAATGGTCCTTTTGGAATGGGCTAAGAGGTTTATTTGGGCTTATTGGGCCAAGACATGGACAATTAGCCTAAGACGCAGCCCAACAGATCACCCAAACTGCCATGTCAGTATGTTAACCATCCAAACCAATCAAGAATATGCATAGCCGCTATCTAACATTAAGCAAGAACCAAGGCATTTTAAGATTATCTTAATCTCCTAGCAGACAGAGTTTAACACCCTAAAACGGACAGATTTAAACCCCTTAAACGATTTAACACCCTACAACTATCAACATTTGACCCATTTTATACACATTCAAATTCCAGATAAACCATTTTAATCACATAAATTGCACTAATCTCCCCTTCAAAAATTGCATATGCGATTGGCCATTTTTTTGATCTAGTGAAATTATAATACCAACAGCTAATGATACGTTGGTCCACTTCTAACTAACAAACAAGCATGGGAAAATATGAAGACTTTTTCATGAGAATGGCCAAGACACAAGAGAGAATCTCTTCTTTTTAAGATAAATCGCAACTGAATCGTTACACAATCAATCTGCCTTTTCTTTGAAATACTGTTTTTTCGAACAGAAGAATATACGAAATCCATCGACTTGAGCTAACAAATACATTGAGTGATCGTGAAAGCGAACTCAAGACCGAAAAAGATTTCTCTTTTCGTTATTAAGTATAAATGCAACTAACACGTACAATTTCCTTTTAATCAAAAAAGAAGATGGGTTTGCAAATCTAACATTTGATTACAAGAGCCATTACCCATGAGCTGTAAAACTGTGAATGTTTTTGTTATATTAGCTCATGACCGAAAGATTTCTCTTTTCGATTGTCAAGTGATAACTACTGCACTGACACGTTACACTTTCATTTCACTGAAGTCGTAACAACCTTTCTTTACATTTAAGGAACGGGCTTGAAGAGATTCCTAACAGACGCCTATTTGACATTAAGGGAACGAGTTTAAAACACCGTTTTGTTCAAACGTCATCAATATGAAAACTAGCCCTAAATGTTTTGTCCTAACCGACATCAAGATGAAGAACGAGGCCTAACAGATGTGAACAGACAATACTTTTGAAGCATGTTTATCAATATTTGAATTCCTTGTACTCCTGACGTAAGAGATATCAGTCTTTTTGTAACAAACTCCGAGTCTTATCCTTTAAAGGATTGACAGATTACCAGCACCTTTGATTAGAAGTACATGCATAGCTAACATAAGCGTTTTTTGCATTCATATGGGTTAGTGATATCCTCATTTGAACCCTTTGGGGATTCACTGTCAACTTTGGTTGTAGCTATCTATGAACACCTTTTTCCAGAGGTTATCCACCTAGGACTAGCCAGTCTTGAAAATTCTACCCGTTGGTTTCCCCCTAAAGAAAACACAGATCATATTAGGATGTAGAGGTGTTTCTCATAGCACAGCGGATAGCATAATTAGAGAGAAAACCTTTGTCCCTATACCATTGCTTCATACCAGTTTCATGAGTGTGGTTCGATTGGTTTCAAACGGGAATGTTTGTTTCTGATCTGGGGGACTGAACTTTATGCACGAGAAATATCACCTATTCAGGATCTTATATTATACAATCATCATGATTTGGTATTAAAGATAGATTTATGACAAATCGAAACAAACAAATGTTTGGATAGTCCAAAGAAGAAACTAGAATTTCCTCGAGTGATCTAACTAGAGGCTCACAATTGACATTCCACCACTACACCTTAGATACTGGAGAACCCTATATATGTTTTTCTAGTTTTGTGTAGCAAGCATTAGGAGTGCAGTGTGGCTCTAGTATAGGCCATATCCTTATGACTTGAATCACGGTTTTGTCTTGTGTCCATTTTCCTAGCATCCTCTAGAAAGTACGCATGAACCAAATCAATAGAACCATAAACATTTCTTTATGACTATTCCTAAGGTAGTTAGGTGCATTCCACCTGGATGAGGTTTTGCACGCAGCAGATTACTCTAACTTTAGGCAAATAATGAGAGTGACTATTTTTGACGAAATGATAAAAAAAGTATTTTTTCCTCATCAACTTGGGAGGCAAAACCGTTGACTTAAATTTCAAGGTCGTATCAGACGTAAACACATTCGGTTGTCTAACAACTGAATGGTTTCTTGAAGGTTGTAAAGGTGGTTTCCCCAAGATTGATGCTTTTGCAAACATCGAATCCACGCTATTTCGTCCTTTAATCTACCTAAAGGTTCATTTTTTAATCTGCCTAAGAGGTCGCATTTGCAAAAACCATTCCTGAAGCTGAGCTTTTAAAATCAGCAAATTTTCGACAGACTTTTGATAATTGAGAAATTAAAGATTCAACTGTTGTACGTATTCTGAACATTCGTCATTTCTAATTGAATCAAAAAGTTCTTATGTAAGTCTGTTTCAAATGCTTCCATATTTCTTTATTATGTAGTTGCCTCATTTAGCTGCAAGTAATTTAGACCACACTGTGTATCTAATTGCAGATGTGTAATATTTCAATTACATCGATGTTATTTCTAACTTTTAGACACCTCACCAACCCCCCCCTTTGGCTTCATTTACTTGTTTCCTTCACACTATTTAAAATATTTGTTTTCTATTCAAGCGTTGCAAATTAGGTGGTTTTCTGCCATAGCTGAGCTTTCAAATCATTAATCACAAAAAATTCATGAAAGTCAGAAATTCCTGATCCTTAACATGGGTTTATTATTACTTTGGAAGATCTTTCTTCTTTTGTTGAATTTTGTATTCAAGTGAAATACAATGTTTTTTCCAGTTTTGTAAAAATCGTTTTTGAAAGTTTCATTGTAAATTTCCTTATCAACCATAATTACTTTCGTTTAAAGAAGCTCGGTTTTAACAAAGCATCCTGGTCAACTCTCCTCCCCGATATGACACATAGTTGTTTGAAGGAGGAGTAGTATTGCTATCAATATATTTTCTCCAACAGATGTGTGTCATAATTGGTTCAGAATTGCTCAGTATGCTGTTGTTCATTAGCAAGGATAATAATGTAGAGCATCAATTGTACCTCAGCAAATGGGCTTATTCGTCATTTACTAGTTCCGATATCTGCATTACCACAGCTTTTTGTGGTATTAATTTCCCTGATGCTACTTGTAGTCCTGTCTTGTCGGAGCGTTGTGCCCACTGCTTTCCTTCTATGACACCAACCCAGCATCAACTGCTTCACGCATATTGACCTTATTCCTATGCCATGCATCTTGAGTTTCAGTCATCTGATTGCTGAATCAATTGTTGTTTCAGGCTCTAATCCAACTGCTTTTATACAATCAAGCTGTCATCCTTTGCTTTGAACTGGATGATCTGAAATCTTGAGACTTGCAACATAACACTTGACTTAATGTGATGCTCATAGTAGTTCAGCATGCACTGACTCCATTCTCCTTTAGTGCAATAAGATCATTTTCTTCATGCGTAATTCAGCATATGTATTTACCTAACTCATGGAATGACCACCGGCAGATTCAAGTGTATCAGGTTCTCAAGTAACTCACGCATGCGTACGCACTAGGTTCACACTGCTGTGAAGTCCTCAAAGTCTTGTTGCCAACCTTGATTCAAAGATACCGTTTCATTTATACCACCCTTTTTGAGCATGAAAATCCTTGAACTCGTTTCTGATGCTTGAAGACAAGTCTTTGGCATTAAACCCCATGAAGATACTCTCCTTTCAAGTTGTAGCCATAACTGAACCAGATTATGAAACATCATCCAATTTGAAGTCCTTGATGCTCTTCAACCAAATAAGAGCGAAATGCTGGTTTAAATGCACAAAAGCATAAGGGCAATAAGGAGAATAGAGATCATGAAGATGTGTCTCGAGTTTGTATAACCCATGTCAAGCAGTTGGCGCCTTTTAGAGTCTTGCGAGCCGTTGCGTCGTTGAAGCTCACTCTCTTTTGAATTAGAATTAGAAGATTCCCCCATTGAAATCGATGTGTGAAATAAAATAAAGGATCTTAGTAGCTAATGAGCGTGATTGATGTTGTGGTATAAATGCAATTAACGTTCACGGGATTTTACAAGTTTATGATTAAAAACCGATAAAAATTAACGGGATTTACAAAATCATATATAAAAACCGTGAATGAATAAATCGTTTGATGTTAAGGTAGTTTGTTTGTTTGATTAATGCATTTAAAATTCATTTAGGTTTACGGTTTTGTTATTTGGCCTAAAATATTTGAATTTTCAAACCAAATCACAAAATTACCCTATTAGCCAAATATTAAATATTGGTGTAAAAATAGCTAAAAACGCTATAGAAATAAATTTTTTTCTTAATTTTTCCCGGCAAAATACATTGAATTTTTTAACAAAAATTTACCCTATACCAAAATATTAATACCTACAAAATCATTAGAAAATGTTCTTGCAACCACTGGTACATAATTCATTGATTGGGTTAGAGAATCAAGATCAAACAGCCACTTTGGACCATTTCCTTCTATCATAGGCTTATTCTCTAAGAACCCAATATGCAAGTTTTCCTGAACTTTTCTGGTTCTAGTGTTGTATACCCTAAAAGCTTTGCTACTTAAGGAATATCCAACAAAGAAACCTTCATCACTCTTTCCATCAAACTTGCCCAAATTATCTAAGGTATTGAGAATAGTAACATGACATCCAAAAGGTTTCATGAATCCTATAGCTGGTTTAAAACCTCTAAAGAGTTCATAAGGAGTCTTGTTATGAGGCTTGACTATTAAGACCCTATTCTGTACATAGCAAGCAGTAGAAACTGCTTCTGCCCAAAATGTGGTAGGTAACTTAGAGTCAGCTAACATTGTTCTAGCAGCCTCAATGAGTGTCCTATTCTTCCTTTCAGCTACACCATTTTGCTGAGGAGTCCTAGCTACACTATATTCTCTTTTAATACCTTTTTCCCTACAGAAATCATCCATCACTTTGTTTTTAAACTCTGTCCCATTATCACTTCTGATTATTTTTACTTTCTTATCCACTAGGTTTTCTACTTCTTTGATAAAATTCTTAAGGATCTTAGTTGTTTCATCCTTAGTTGATAAAAAGAAAACCCATGAAAATCTACTATAATCATCAGTGACTACTAAGCAGTACTTTTTATGCATTAGGCTACTAACAAAAGTTGGACCAAAGAGATCCATGTGCAGCATAAACAATGGCTTAGTAATGGGATTAAAGGCCTTGGTCTTACAAGAGGCTTTGTGTTATTTTCCTTTAAGACAGGCAACACGTGTTTGGTCATTCTCAAATCTTTTTAAAGGCAGATCTCTTACAAGATTTTCTTTGACAAGTTTATTAATATTCTTAAAATTTATATGACCAAGCCTTCTATGCCAGTAATTCTGCCTCCATAAGCTCCTCCACCAAAAGTAACATAACCTCCATCAATTTCATCAGGCAACTTAAAATTAGGAGATAGACAAGACATTCAGAGTCAGTAAAAAGAACATAATTCTTTTTGTCACATCATCTGTGAGGACACTAAGAGGTTTGACTTTAACTATTTTACAAAGTATACATCATCTCAAAATCCCATGAATTACCAGTTTTATATTACCTTTACCAGTAATACTGCTCCTCTAATATGCTCTCCACCAAATAGTAAACATAACCTCCATCAAAGTCTTTGAAATATGGAAAGATGGGCTATGTTTCCAGTCATGTGCCTTGAGCATCCACTATCAACAAAGCCTTTATCATTTAGTTGTGAATTGCTCTGCACATAAAACTTATGAAGTTAGTTTTCTTTGGGGACCCAAGCCATTACTGACTTGGATCTGCCTCGTGCATCAATGTAATTATATTTGTTGAAAACCAGTGATGCACCATTGGGTTTGATGGGTCTCCAAACCCAACATGCTGAGGGCTTAACAGCATTAAACCCCTTTTCCCTGACAGTATTAACAGTTGATCTAACAGGCCTGCCAGTATTAAACCTTTTATTAAGACACCTGTTTGTTAATGCTGTTTTCTTGTAAAAGGGCCTGTGAACAGTTGATTGTGCTTGATTTTGAAAATATGTCCTTGGTCTAGCACAATGAATTGTTGATTTGGGGTGAGCAGTATAAGAAGGCCTAACAGTATTAAAAGACCTAGCAGTACTAAAAGGTCTGCCAGTGTTAACAGACCTAACAGTATTAACAGGCCTTGCAGTATTAACTGGTTTTAGGCCAGTCTTCATTAAGACTGCTCTTGGAGCCATATGTTTGGGACAACTGTATTGAATGTGATCAAAACTTCCACAGATAAAACATGCCTTGTTATTAAACACAAAGTTACATCCTAACTGATTGGATTTTTTCCCATTCCAATTCCTTTGGTTTCCCTTAGGTATTTATGTCCTGTACATCTTTGCATACCTAACTGACCTTTTAACTTGTTTTTCAGGTTTAACAAACTCTTTCTTAGTAGCAGTAGATATAACAGTTTTCTTTTCAACCTTAGGGTTAGACTCTTCATCATCCTCATCATCTGACACCTAATCTTCAATAATTAGAGCATCATTATTCTCTCTAAAAAAAAAAAAAAAAAAAAAAAAAGGTTAAAAAAAAAAATCTTTCTTATGTTCTATTCCCTAACAGTTTGCAGGATGAACAAACTTTTCTTTCTTTCTTGGTCTACCTTAGTGAAAGACTTACATGCTAGATTAGTATCAGTCTTTTGTGTCTGCTCCCAAAGAGTCATCAGTATTCTCTCTAGAATTATTTGACTCTTTATCACTAACAATGGTAGGCTTTAAACTAGAATTCCTATGACTATACTCATTTACCTCAGGTTCTTTGAATTATTTTAAGACCTGAATAAGCATAAGTCTTATAAGGTGTTGGTCTATTTAGAATAAAGGAAGAGGTAAGGGGACAAATTTTAGCCAAACCCCTTTTGTCTTTTTTTTGTCCAGTTATTGACTTGCTAACATATGTTCTAAGTCTTTTGCAGATTTATCAAATTTTGCAATCTTAAATTCAAACCCCTCCTTTTCTTGTTTAACCTTTTCAGGTTTATCCCTAAGTAATCTCATCAGATATTCTTTGTGACCTACACTTCTTTTAAGTAGAGCTATTCCCTCAAAAAAAAGAACTTCATGTTCTCTATATTTAACAATTTGATCTTCTAAAGTTGCTAAACCTCTTTTTTTTGTAGTTGTTTAAATCAGTTATAATCTAACTTTAACAAGCAAATCATCATACTGTTTCTTTAGAGCTTCATAATTTTTTAGACAGATTTAGAAACCAAGATTTTTATTTGTTACCTCAGACTCGAGAATGGCCATAAGAATGCATGTTTGCCTGAAATTTCTTTTCCTCTGCCATGTCACTCCATCAAATCCAGTACCTCTATAGCCATTACATTGTCTTTTCAGAAGCATCTTCAATCTTTACTGCCTTTGTTGAGCTACCTTGATTCCAATTTCTATTATCTTTACTCCTTGGTGCTCTGCATTCTCTGGCAAAACGTCCCATTTTATGGCAGTTGAAACATTCTACCTTTGATTTGTCATATCCAGCAGTGTTGCTTCCATCAATGATGATTTTTCTTCTAGTTCTCTGATAGAATTTTCTTGCCCTCATGCTTAGAAGTGCCATGTTCCATTTTAAATCCATTTCTTCCAAATCATCATCATGAAGTTGCTCAAGGTCTTCATGAACTAGTTTAGATCTTTGTGGTTGAGTGGATAGAAAGGCATATATTGTGGCATCACTAAAGGTAGCAGTACTAATTTCAGTACTGGCAGTTTTAACCTTTGTGGTAGCAGTACTAACTTCAGGGTTAACAGTATTAATATTATTAGTACTGCTTGCACCTGAAGTAGTTAGAAATGCCAAGTTTTTATCATCATTTCTTGCACCAGCAGTTTTCTTAACCTTCTGTTTAATAATTTTAAAATTGTTATACAAATCATCCAAACCTATAGTATCAAAATCAGGTTTGTTCATCCAAACTACCACATGTGTATCCCATTCAGAAGGTAAGCTCCTTAAAAATTTTACATTTAGATCTTCTGGAGGAGTAACCACACCCAGAATTGCCAATCTACTAACAAGTCTTTGAAGCCTGTTAAAGATAGAATCAAGTGATTCTGAGCTTAAAGCACTAAAGTTTTCATAATGTATTGTTTCACAAAGCCTTCTGTGTTTCTTTTTGTTCATTCCTCCTCCAAATCGAGCTTTAAATGCAACAAACATTGATTGAGCATCAACATACTGGTCAAAGGTAAGTTGATGTTCATTGGGCAGTGCCATGAGCAGGAAGCTTCTTGCCTTTACATTATTCTTTTTACACGTCTTTTCTTCAGCAATAGAAGGCACAATCATCTTTATTGCTGTTGATGGACCAGTTTCTGATGGTGATGGTGTTGTTACAGGAATAGGTACCCATGAATTCCCATTCTCTGATGATCCTCCCATGAGCATAATCCTGACTCTAAAAAAAAAATACTGTTTGATCCTCATCTCCCACATCTCATACTCCCCGAGTTTAAGCATGGGAAGTTTAGCCAAAGCATTGTTCTGAGTATTCTCCAACTCCATTACTTCTAGATCAAAGTTTCTCAAAGCACAGGCTCTGATACCACTTGTTGATCCCACGCCTTGATCGATTCTTTACGTTGTAAAGTGTTTGTTACCTTGGATGAATCCAAAATAACAATGGTTGAGACTTTGTTTGTATATCAAAGTGTATGCGGAATCTACACTTTGATACTCTAGAGGTATTTATCAATGGAACATTAACAACCAAAGAACAATGAATAAAACATAAACTGCTTCAATATTATTGATAATACGAGTACTCTTGATTAGTACTAGGGTTACAAACCTTGAAGCTATTCTTTCTCTAAAAAGTATCTCTATCTCTTAAGCATAAGCATCTATCTTAAACCTTAATCTAGGATCTCCTTTTATACAAACAAGGAGTCCTTTACAAGATAACTACTGAACTTTTAGGATGTTGTTACAATTCAAATACAAATATAAAAGATATACATTCCTTATTTATCTCTTTGCATCCTTATCTTCAAGTCAACAGCTTCGACCATCAGCAGTATTAATCTTTCTTCTAGTAATATTAACTAACTTTGGCAGTACTAAGTTTGTACTGGCAGTACTAACTCCATTAGTACTGTTAGTTATACCTTGGCAGTATTAAATCTTGTGAAGATTTATTCCTAACAATTAGTCACCTATGGCCAATTGGATTGGTTAAGTGAGCGCGAATTCATAAATAGATCTATTGGGACTAATTACCCCTATCTGGTTTGGTTCTAAATTAGTTGCGAACAAACAGATATATGTCATGTCGATTGTGCGTTGTGGTGGTCTTTGGTTTGGGACACCAATTAAGGGCAAGAATACTATGTGGCATGATATGATATGCCCTACTTTATTAGCATCGGTGTCATGAGCTTAGCGTAACAGTAAATACTTTTTATGTGATGTTGTATGTGTTAAAGTAGTTGCATGCATTTTGAAATCTTGTGATCCACTCTTGTACTAACCTAAACCTATGAATTCACCAACATTATGTTGACGTTTTAAACATATCTTCTCAGGTGCTTAGCTTGGCTTGATTCTTGATGCTAAATGATGTCTATGTGCTATGTGACTTCGCCAATTTCAAGACTTATCTATTTATATACTCGTTGTCATTATCAAACTTTGTTATGCTTCCGCTACATTTAACTCTCTTATGACTGGTTGTAAAACTTAAATTTATTTTCTATATGCAACGAGTACAACTATTTTTCAAACGTCCATGATTAGTGGTCGTTCTTTATTGCTTTGTGTTTGGATTGTTATGACGTCACGCCCTCGGACACGTATTCTGTCCAGGCCCCGTCTGGGGGTGTGACAACCGATATGAGAGGCATTGATATTTGATGAGCCCAATTCCATCTTCTGTTGGTTACTCCAGCTGCTTATCAACCTACAATAACCACTAAATCATCTTAGTTGAGGATGCCAAAATATCAAAAACGCATATGCATAAGAGATTCATCTTGTATGACATCCATAGAACAAGTTGAGTTGTAATATCAATCGATCACATTGTCGCCCCTTTATTCAAATATCACTGCTCACAGGAGTTAACCACCTCAAGTGATGAGGATAGGTCTGAATCTAAAGAATTTGATGGGAATATGTACCAATTTTGCAATTAGAGTTAATTGATCTGGAGAAATCTAAGACCTCTCAAGCTTAGGAGATTACAAGTTTGAAAAGGAGGGTCATGAGACTAGAGAAGAAAGGAGGGTCATGAACTCACAAGCTCAAAAGCTTATACAAGGTTGGTAGATCTGCAAGAATAGTTTCCTCTGATGAAGCTAGTTTGGGTGATCAGGAGGATGCATCCAAACAGGGGAGGAAAATTGATGACATTGATAAAGATGCAGAGATTACATTGGTTGATGAAACTCAGGGGAGGTATGGTGATGATATAATGTTTGATGTAAGTGATCTTGCTGGTGAAGAAGTATTTGTTGCAGAACAAGGAGTGTCTGATAAAGATGTGAACTTAAGTGTTGATGAAGTCACTTTGGCTCAAGCACTTGCAGCTTTAAAAAGTGCAAAAGTTTAGGAAAAAGCCAATGTTATAGAAGAGCCAAGTGAATCAATAACAACAACACCAACACTTACAACAACAACTGCTGCTACAACAATTACAACTACTAACACAAGACCCAAGGCTAAAGGTCTTGTTATTCATGAAGAGGAGCAAGCAACTACACCAACAGTTCAGGAAAAAGCCAATGTTGTAGAAGAGCCAAGTGAGTCAATAACAACAACACCAACACTTACAACAATAACTACTGCTACAATAATTACAGCTACTAGCACAAAACCCAAGGCTAAAGGGCTTGTTATTCATTATGAGGATCAAGCAACTACACCAATAGGTTCTTCGCAACAACCATCACAGACAAAGATTCAGGACAAGGTTAAAGTAAAAATGATTAAACCTGAACCTGTGAAGAAATTGTCAAAGAAAGATCAACTCAAGCTTGATGAGGAAGTGGCTCAAAGGTTACAAGCTGAATTTGATGAACAAGAAAGGATTGAAAGAGAGAAAGCTGAAGTCAACATTGCTTTGAAAGAAACATGGGATGATATACAAGCAAAGATTAAGGCTGATTGCTTATTGGCTGAAAGATTGCAAGCAAGAGAACAAGAAGAGTTGACCATTGAAGAAAGGTCTATATTGTTTCAATAACTCTTAGAGAAAAGAAGGAAACACTTTGCAGCAAAAAGAGCAAAAGAGAAAAGGAACAGACCACCAACAAAATCTCAACAAAGGAGTATCATGTGTACTTATTTGAAAAACATTGAAGGATGGAAGCCTAAAAATTTGAAGAGCAAATATTTAAGAATTATTTGACAAAGCAATGAAAAGGGTGAATACCTTTGTTGACTACAGAACTAAGTTGGTTGAAGGAAGTTCAGAGAAAGCTGAAGCAGATATAGCATAAGAGATTAGTTCAAAGAGAGCAGGAGATGAGCTAGAACAAGAAAGTATTAAGAAGCAGAAGGTGGATGAGGATAAAGAGACAGCAGAGCTTAAAAGTCTGATGGAAGTCATTCCTGATGAAGAGGAAGTAGCAGTTGATGTTATTCTTTTGGCTACTAAGCCTTGAAGCATTATTGACTGGAATATCCACAAAGAAGGAAAGAAAAACTATTACCAGATAATCAAGGCTGATGGAAGTTCAAAGATGTACTTAGTGTTCAGTCATATGCTTAAAAGTTTTGACAGAGAAAACTTGGAAACTTTGTACAAGTTGGTAAAAGCTAAGTATGGATCAACAAGACCAGTGGAGGAATTAGATTTAGTTTTATATGGAGATTTGAAGACAATGTTTGACCCACATGTTGAAGATCAAGTATGGAAAAATCAATCAGACTACAGAGTATTAGAATGGAAGCTATATGATTCATGCAGAGTACATTCATTGAGGAAGCAAAATGTGCACATTCATATGTTGGTAGAAAAGAGATATCCTCTTACACCTGCTATAATTACTGATATGTTGAACAAGAAGCTTAAAGCTGATCATTAGAATGAAATGTGTTATCAGCTTCTTAAGCTCATTACAAAATAGCTCAAGAATTAATGGAGTGTTTGGGAGCATCCTTCTGGTGATTATGAAGCTTTTAATGAAGAAACTTGATGATTTTGGAGATAAATATCAAGTTTAGGGGAGGATTATTGGGATTAAAAGACTTCTTGATGATCTTAGAGTTACTGCTGATAAGATTTGTGTTACTACTGCTAGCATAAAGTTAGTG